>JAPWTK010000740.1:0-87500 GCA_029963805.1 Aromia moschata
TACAAAATCTTTTTCGGTAACGAAGTACTTTAGGTAAAATCTAGATACATTTTATTCATCTGGTGGATGAGCTTTTAAATCTTTAATATGCCACACACCGGAATACTTATTATTTTGATCTTTAAGCTCATAAGTCCATGGCGAATGTCGCTTAGCAATAATAAACGGACCCGTATATTTAGGCGCGAGTTTTGCCGTAAAGAATTTTGAAGCATCAGAACATAGATTACGCCGCCAAACGAGTTGATGTGGAAGATACTGGGTATCGACGTCTCAAATCATAATTTTGTTTGCTACGTTCATACGCTTTACATAATTTTTGTTTTACCTCCGAATATATCTGTGAAAAGGCTGCAGAACGTTCCTCATTAATTGCGCTTCTATCGAACTGAATAGGAATATCTGTGTCAGAACTGTTGCCACGTAATGAAATTTCTCTTCCGAAGACTATAAAATTTGGAGAAAAGGATGTTACTTCATGCTTAGATGAGCGAATGGCACAACCGACTCGAGCGAGATGTTTGTCCCATGTACGATGATTATCAGAAACAAAGGAAGTTAACATGGTTTTAAGGACTCTATTTATTCTTTCACACGGATTTGCTTGGGGATGATAGTAAGCAGTATATTTGATGTGGACGTCATAAGATTTCATTAAATTCACAAATTCCTTCGATCTAAATTGGACTCCATTATCGACAATGATTGTTTTGGGACACCCGTATACTAAAAAGACCTGTTCTTCAATTAACGAACATATTTTTGAAGCAGTAGCCGAACGTAGCGGAAATAATAGTGGGAATTTACTAAAACAGTCGGCAACCGCGAATATATAGCAATTACCAGCAGGAGTTTTAGGTAGAGGGACCTACAAGGTCGGCACACAATACTTCGAAAGGACGTAAAATAGCTTTTTGAGAGCTCAACATTAATCCGAGAGGGGGGTTTTTGTACAGACTTTACGGAAAGACAAACCGTACAGTGTCTTATAAAATGTGCTACATCTGAGCGCATTTTGGGCCAATAGAAAGTCTCAGCAAGTTTATGAAATGTTTTGAAAACACCAGCATGACATAAAGAAATATGTGTATCGTGAATTAATTGTTTACGTTTCTCACGAGGTACAATTTCTCTCCAAAATCACTAGGTGAAGCCAATTCGGGATATCTAGGTTTGACATGTTTGTAAATCTTAAATTTATCACCTCGGAAAGACGGAAATTTATGTGGATTCTTTGTGATTTTATCGAGAAGACTATTATACCATTTGTCGGTTATAGTAGGTGGGTTAGAATCAGTATCAGCATCAGATCGTGATATATCGATAATGTCAACAATTGGAACGGTACGAGATAAGGTATCAGGGACGACATTATCCTTACCCTTGCGATGGACAACGGCATAACCATAAGACTGGAGACGGATAGCCCAACGAGCTAGACGACCAGTAGGACTCTGTAAGTTATTCAACCATACCAAACTATAGTGGTCTGTTACCACTGTGAACTTTGAACCTTCGAGATAAGGTCGTAATTTTTCGATAGCCCAAATAACAGCGAGACATTCCCTCTCAGTCGTACTATAATTGCGTTCATTACGAGTCAGTGACCTCGAAATATAACATACAACTTTTTCACCTTCAGGATGTTCTTGACTGAGAACTGCACCAATTCCAAGTCCAGAGGCGTCAGTTTGTACCGTAAAAGGTCGACTGAAATCTGGACAAGTTAATACAGGTGCCGATATTAGATGATCTTTAATAGATTAAAATGCATCATCACAGGATTGATCCCATATGAAAGGTTTATTTTTACGAGTAAGATTGGATAATGGAGCGATGAGGGTGGAGAACTGGGGAACAAATCTCTATACCATGACGCTAATCCGATGATACGCCTAACTTCGGTTACATTCGTGGGAACTGGAATATTTATAATGGCACTCACTGTTTCTGGGTCGACATGAAGGCCATTTTGATCAACAACATAACCTAAATATTTCAGCTCAGAGCGACAAAAATTACATTTTTCCTTAGATACAGTTAAATTGGCTGCTTTTAATCGAGAAAATACTTCTGAAAGAATTTTAATATGAGTTTCAAATGACTGACTAACTATGATAATGTCATCTAAATAGACGAACACATATGGTTCCAGGTCCGGACCAAGTACTCTATCTATTAGACGTTGCCAAGTAGCCGGTGAGTTCGATAATCCCATCGGAAGTCTGCGAAACTGGAACAAACCTCTCCCAGGTACCGTAAATGCTGTTAGAGGACGAGAAGATTCTGATAAAGGGACTTGAAAGTATGCAGATTTAATGTCCAAAGATGATAGATAACGGGCATCGCGTAATTTGTCCAAGGTAGCGGAAACATATGGTAACGGATATGCCTCTCTCTCTGTCATACTATTGAGTTTGCGATAATCAACAACAAATCTCCATGACCCATCAGACTTTTCACAAGAAGAATTGGTGAAGACCACGGACTAGAACTAGGTTCTACAATACCTTCAGCTAAAAAGTTTGTCGAGCGAAACCGGATAATAACGTTGTTTAATAGGCTTAGCAGAAGTAACTATTTCATGTTCAACTAGGGACGTACAACCCAAGTCATTACCCATATCCATAAAAGCTGTCGTTACCAAGTCGTTAAGAATACTTGTTTGTTCTGGAGTTAATTCCGTTTTAGAATGTAAAGATACACAATCAAACAGAACTTCGGAACACAAGGAGTCGAAGAAAATTTCGAACTGCCATGTCGTAGATCAGGTACTACTCCCATGCGCTTCAAAAATCTGCGCCTAATATAAGAAAATGTGACAAGGTCGGAATAACTAAGACATTTAAAACTATAACTCGCCCTTCAAGAGAAAACGGGACATTAACAGAACCAATACTATTACAAGTATTTCCATCAGCAATCGTACATGTAATTTTATCGTTAGTATTCAATTCGAGACCTAACCTATGCAAGACCTTCCATCCTGATGCACCAACCATACTTCTAGAGACTCCACTATCTAATAAACCATCCATTGAAACACCTAATATCTTTACCGATAAATATGGACGTTCATCACCTTCCGCATGCGCCAGAATAAAATCGAGGACGGCTAGCTGTTTAGTTGCCAAAACTGGAGAAATCCGAGTGACCGTTGAGAAATCCGGGGACACCACCTTACGGTCCGTCAGTGACTCCCCCCGCTCGTTTCCCCTGACGACATTTTGGACAAGACTTAACGGTATGATTAGAAATCCACACCTAAAACAATATTTCGTCTTCGGCTGATCACATGGAGAAGCTCGATGTCCAACATTTTTGCAATTCCAACAAATTATAGATGACGAAACTGCCTCACAGCTTGTTGAAGTCGAAGATCTAGACCTTGTAATAGAGTCAGAATAGACATAGGCAAGATCTGGTTCCATAACCTTTTTATTCCTAGGAGGAGGGACGAAAGATTCGATAGCCGCTTTCCTTTCCTTCAATTGTCTCCCTAACTCAATAAGATGATCAATTGATTCAACTTTAACGAGACCTAACTGACTTTGGTAAAATGGAGCGATATTCTTCAAGAGAATTCTAAGTTTAACTGCCGAAGAGACAGGACAAGTGAGACGATTAAACATGTTCACCATAATAGCGATGTACATACCAATAGTTTCATTAGGACCTTGTGTTCTTTGCTTTATCTCCTCAAGTAACCTATCATTATAGTCACTAGGAAGGAACTGTTTCCTTAAAGCCTCTACCAAATCATCCCAAGATCGAATTTGATGCTTAATAGAATTATACCAAATTTTGGCCTTGCCGGCAAATAAATCACTTGCAGATGCACGTGACATAACTGAAACTTAGATACATTTCGAGATATACTAAATTCATCAACGATTTCTAAAAATGAATTAACAGACATTGACTGTGAGCCATCAAACTTCAGATTCCATTTATAAATCGGAACAGGGTTTGGGTCTTTCATCAAAAATAGCAGGAATAGTGGGTGTTGCCACTACAGGCGTAACTTCCTCCTCTGCTGAGCAAGAGTCAGATTCAGAACCGCAATTATCGTCATTATCAGCTGCTTGGAGATCTAAAGGTACACTAGAATGAGATAATCTCTTAAATTTACGAGCACGATGTGTTAATAAAGAATGAGCATCCATAATAGACACCAAAAGTTGAGACTTTTTCAAAGATTCGGCTTCAGAAGATGGTACAGCACGATTAGCTCTCTCAAAAGAATGAGCAATCTTGGAAATAATTTTTAAAAACTGTGGACTTGAATCGCTATCCGAAAATGTTTTAATCAATTCATTAATCTCAGCAATTTTAGCGGTAAGATATTTATAATCATCCTCAAACACGAACGGGTATGTAGGATAGGCCAATTTAGAACCGAATTTTTTCAAGACGAATTATATTCCGTAAAGTTTTACGCATATCTGAAACTGTTTGTTTATCCTGAATGCCCCTGAATGCTAATTCATAAGTTAATTCTTCTTTATCTAGACGATTAATCTCCATTTTTAAATTTGCAAACGCCATTTTGAATACCCAAGGTTTACTTATTAACAGCCAAATGCTACGCCAATGCTTAATCGAACAAACACTATAGAACAATAAACAATTCTACAAAAGTTACACTAAATTTGTCCCAAACAACTAACCCAAAAAAAAATCTTAAAACAACTATCATAAAAAAAAATTATTATTATCACAATTAACGGTTATCTACTTACGCCAAATTCTACCGATATTAATTTACTTCGTTATAAATAAGCTGCACAATAAAACAAAATAATTTTAAAATCTTATTCTCAAAATATCTCGACAAAAAAATTAAATCAATCGATACCGTCGATGGCCCCACACGTTGGGCCGCCAATTATGTTGCTACCTTCTCTCTATCGAAGTGAATCCAGAAACTTACCGAGTGCCGCTTCAGTTGGTGAATGGTCCAGTGATGGAGGAACTAGAAGCTGGGCTAGCTTACAGCCGGAGCTGGTCGTGCGGTAGATTTAGGATCACTATAGATGGACCGAAGCGATCCTAGGGCGCCAGTAACCTTTCACCTTTTTCCCAAGCTTCGAAAGTCTACTCAAGGCTCGGTTACTAACCAGAGTACAAACAAAAAAAAGAGACCAAATTCGGTAATATCCGGTAGCATCAATATTAAACATAAGTACGCTCACAGAAATTCGCGTAAAGTCATGTAATGACGGCAATTGATTATTATTATTGAGGAATCCAATAAAAAAAATATAAGAGCAGAAATATATATATATATATATATATAAAATAATAATAATAAAAAAAAACATATATATATATATATATATATTCACATATATAGAAATATAAATAACCAAATAAATATATGTACGTATTTGCAATAAATAACCGCAGAGTACCGCACGTGATCACGTTAGGCGAACAAAAAAATGCTTACGATAATATAATTTACAGGGAATATCCCAGTATACTTATCTACTTACTATAAATTCCTTTATCTTTTTTTTGTATAAAAAAAATTATATATATGTACCTATGTATATTTCTTGGCTTATTGAAATTATCTAAAACTAATACTTAACAATCAGTGACTTTTAAATCACGCTAAAGTTACAACAACAAAAAAAAACAAATTTATGATTTGAATAGAAATTAATAAAATGAAAAAGAGAAAAAAAATGATATGATATATTGTGCAGCTCATCTGATTGGGAGGCCGGGAGAATCCAGGGCGTTTTTCCGGCCGACTTCTAAGGATCGCCGATGACTCTGCCACCAGGACGTGGTAAAACTACCCTTACACCTGCACAGGTTGACCGGTTCCTTAGACTGGCTTGCTCTCACGGCAGGAACAAAAAAAAATGTTCGAGGGCAGGACAACGACGACGACGAATTTAATGATCTTATGGATCTGGTGGCCTTAAATTTGCCGAGACAAAAAGGTTGCCTCAAAATAAAAGCCCTAAAAAAAGGAAAAAAAAATACATGCAGTCAAACCCTCAAAATAACCAAGATTTCCTTACAATGATGTTGTGTGGCTTCTTCGGTGATCCAAGGTAGATAAATGTTACTTGGAAAAATCCAACACCAGCAGGAGGTGGACAAAAAAACTCGTACAAAAAAAATCGTATCTAAATCCAGCTAGGCTGCAATTGTGTAACTCAAGTCAAACGAAAATATTTCCCAAAGTATACGATACACCGGTGACACAATCAGTTCTCGAATTTTCACAAAAATCTCACAACGGAATTATAAAATAATTTATCTGTGAAGATCCGTTTACGACCCTATACGAGTAGCTGGTAACTAACTGTCAATAATGAAATTGCTAATCAAATAAAAGCCATCTATTAGGAAAGTTTTTATTGCCCTTGTTTTTGTTTCGCTAATAATTACTGGTATTTATTGATTGTATTTGTAGTTGCCTATACTTGAGCCCGCTAACTTAACATGTATGCACTTTATGAATTTTTGGACCGTTACAATGTTTTAAAACAATTGACGTATTCAGTGTCTAATGTTATTTTTTGATTATTAATGAATTTTCGATAATAGCCTAATAATCGTAAGAATGATTTGATTTCTTTGGGAGTTTTTGGTATTGGAAAATTTTGAATAGCTCTGATTTTATCGGGATTTGGTTTTATCCCGTCTTGGGTTACTATATGTCCTAAGAAGGCAACTTCTTTACGCAAGAATTCTGTTTTGTCAAGTTGAATTTTTAAATTGTTTTTTCGTAAGACGTTAAATAAAAGTTTTAAATTTTGAAGATGTTCTTGCAATCCGTTTGAAAATACTATGATATCGTCCATGTAGACCATACAGATTTTATTTTGAAGGTCTTTCAGAACGTTATCCATGCATCGTTGAAATGTCGAGGGTGAGTTTTTGAGACCGAAAGGCATGCGAGTAAACTCGTAATGTCCGATTGTTTACTGTGAACGCTGTTTTTTCGATTGAATTTGGGTGCATCTCAATTTGATGAAAACCGGACGCCAGGTCTATAGTGGAAAAGTAGGAGCATCTTCCTAACCGGTCTAGGATGTCATTTATATCAGGTAGGGGATATTTGTCGTTTATTGTTTTTTCGTTTAGTTTTCGGTAGTCAATTACTAAACGCCATTTTTGTTTTCCGCTTTGGTCTAATTTTTTCGGTACGATCCAGACAGGTGATGAATAAGGACTTTGGGAAGGTCTTATGATTCGTTGGTTTAGCATTTCATTTATTTGTTTGGAAATTTCTTGTCTATGGACATAAGGATATCGATAATTTTTTGTATATATGGGAGAATCATCAGTAGTTCTGATTTCGTGTTTTACTGCATTTGTGAAAGTGAGTTGTTCGTTGGGTTTTTGAAAGATGTCGGCGTAGTTTTTACATAAAGCTATTAATTTTGATTTTTCTTCATCGTTTATATGAGAGGTCCTGAGAAGGAGTTTGATGTCGGTAGCGAGTGATTGAGAATTAGAAGGACAGTTTTTGATTTTATAGTCATAGACTTGGAAGTCAGATAAGGGTTGCATTTGCAAGGCATTAGTGTCAAATTAGATGGGGAATCTATTGTAATTATGAACTTCAACTAGTAATTGTCGGTTCTTTACTTGTGATATTAAGTTGGGGACATAACAATTATTATCTTTTATCGTATGTATGAGAAATTCTGTTCCATCGGGTAGATTTATTGGAACTTTGATGGTTTTTATTTCGCGACCATTTATATCAATTGTAGGCCAGTTAAAATGTAAGGGTAAGACAAAGTGGTCGTTGAAGAGTAGTCTCATTGGAAATGATATTTCAATTTGTAGTTTTAGGATGTCTTCCATTCCTAAAGCGCCATCGAAATAATCGTGGAATTCGTATAAGATGATATTAAAGTATGAATCGGTATTGAATTCCGGGAAGGCAGGTATTCTTGCTTGTTGAGGTACAATAGTTCTTCCCATTCCTGTTTTAATTTGAATTGGTTGGTTTATGATGTATTGGGGACAATATTTATGTATAATATGGGGTTTGATGATTGTCTTCGAACTACCAGTATCAATTAATAGTTTTATAGGTGGGAGGTGGGTACTGAAGTTGTATGTATGGTAGGGAATTGACGTATTGAACAGATGGGAGATTGATTTTTAAGTCGGATTGGTTATTTCTGATGTAATCAGAAAATTTGAATCGTTGGGAGTTATCAGCTTCTGCGTGATCGAAAGTGAGTTCACTTAATGGGTGGATAAAGCCTTGAGGCGGTTCGGATGGAGAAATTGTTGGTTGAGAATAGTACTTATAATCTCGATGAAAGTAATCAAAATCCCTCATCAATAAGATGTATCGAGGAAATGTTGCACACCTTGTAGATCTGTATCAGATACAGGGTATTGATCAGATTCGGAAGGTAATCCGTCACTGGACGTAGTGTACAGATTTATATTTGGGGTCTCTGGATTTTCTGCATAACATGGAATAGTTAAGGGGATGTTATCTTGTTCAATGAATTCGTCATATGTCTCCGAAATATTTGGTGGCAATGATTGGTTAGGGTGTGATACTAGATAGGATGATTGATAGTTAGGGTCGGTGTCATTCATGAATAATTCTTCTGTGAAGGTTGGACGAGTTTGTGTTTTCGGTGGGGTTCTCAGTGTTTGCGTATGGTTTGATTTGAAATTTGTATTGGGTTTCCCATACCGTAGAAGTTTGCATAGGAGTTGGACGGTAGGTATTATATGTCTGTCCCGGTTTCCAGACATTTTGTTGTTTGAAAACTTCTTTATTTGTGAAGGGTTTATGTTGATTTGGAGGTCTCGGGTTGATATTAACTGGTTGATTTGGCCATCTGGGTTGTGTTGAAAATTGTTGTGGGGAGTATCGATTGAAAGGTCTGGGTTGAGAGAGTTGGTATTGTGGTTGGAAAGGATGTCTGTAGTTTTGGGCGTGAGCAGGTTTTGGATAATGTATTTTGGTTTTAACATGTCGAGGCGTTCCCGGGATTGAGTTTTTATACATGTTAAATTGCTCTTCTTTCAGTACGAAATTGACTACATCTGTGAGGTTATCGAAGTCTTTGATGCGGACCACCAATTGTAGGTGGTGAGGTAAATTACGGACATACGTATCCATGGCTAATTTGAGGTAGATTTCGTTTTTTATGACTTTATGTTCGGTTGTCTCCGGTGAATATTGTAATTTGGACGTTAGGAGCGACAGATGTTGTAAGATTTTGTGACTGAAGGATAATAGGGTATCTTCGCGGGGATTAAATGTTAAATGCAGAATGTCTTGTTGGAGAGTGGGTAGATCTCTGGGGTCGCCATAGGTTCGCAAAAGTTGTTCGCGTATTGCGGCCCATGAAACGAGTTCGATACGAGAGGAGATCGTTATTCTCGCGGCTCCGAATAACTTATTTTTTATTACTCTAATTAAATAATTGTTACGATTTTGATTGTCGGGCGATGTATGTGTTGTATAGCTCGTCGCATGCCTCAATAAAATCGTTTAATAAAGAAATGATTATCGTCGAAATTATTATTATTATTATTATTATTATTATTATTATTATTATTATTATTATTATTATTATTATTATTATTATTATTATTATTAACAGGTAATAAGGGCAGAGATGTTTAACATCTATTATGCCCAAATGGTAAAAATGATAAAAAACATAAACTTAAGCTACATGGACTAACTTAACGTACATTTCTAATGTAACATATTAGGAATATGTCAATTTATGTATAAAGCAATAATTTCCTAGACATGTGTATATAAATATAAACCTCGCAAAACATAAAATAGCAGTAAATGTGAAAATTATACCATGTGAACCAAAATATATAATTAAATGTTGAACCAATTTCTGAGAACTAAACTAAACAAGAAATGCTACATACAAGTGGAATTAAGCTTACAAAAGAAAAGGAAAATTAGGAATCGTATCAATGAACATGCGTATTTGTTGACTAGCGTTTTCTGTAGACATTGTTCTTTCTATATATGCGTAATTTCGGCAATAAGATTGTTCATAAAATATATATGAGATCTTAAATTTTAAGAACGAATGGTTTTCCTTAATTGTTTTTTAAATAACGAAGTATTTCTCTAATTCTAAACGAATCAAGCTAATATACAGTTAACTTAACTCGACGAAACTCGAGTCGAGTCGATATGATATACAGTCAAATGAGTTTCATACGATGGATAATCTGATATTCAGGCAGTTTACCATCACTAGGAAACACAATTTGAAAAAGGTTGCGTGCAGGCAAAATTTTACAAAAGTTTTCCGATATACCAAGTCTGAATGTGGGAAGGAAAAGGGAGTGCTGTTTTGGTTCTTACCAGACGTTGATCAGCAGGTCCAAGGATGGTGTTCCTCTTCAGGATTCAGTACTGATGAACGCAATTTTTACTAGATTCGATAGGGTATGTCGCATACGGTTTTCCAAGATAGGAAAAGAAGTCGACACCTGAATCTTAGTAAAACTGGATTGCGAATTCTGGATTGAAATCCTAACAGTGCCCGCACCTCGAGCGATTCGTGATATACGGGTTGCTTCGCAATCCTACCGACTGCGCCAGTTATGTTTACACACGTTTATTAGCACAACTCTTTATTTCCCAGACTGGCAGAGCCTGGATACAATTAATAAGACAATTGCAAATAGACTGACTCGATATAAAATTATGATTGAATTTATACTAATCCTTATCTAGTTGAAGATAATTAAATTACAAATCGGGAAGTTCGTCACCGTTAAGCATAACAGTTAATTGTTATGCTACCAAAAGAGGTAGGTGATAAATATATATATAACGTCTCTACGTGATACGGCGTATAACTGGTACAAATATTTTGTCGGTCCAAGGTACACGTTTGACAGATTAGCCAAATAACGACTTTAAATTGTTTAAGGTTGTGTTCTGAACTTTAAAAGTTATGCAGCCTAAAAAAGCGTAAAGGTATGATTCCGTAGCCGACTCCACGCAGCAGCAGCAGCAGACGACGTGTCGCCGCGACACGTCTGGTTTCTATGTATTTCTATGAAAGACCATCCGAAGGATACGACATGAAGTTAGCGACGTGTCGTCGAGCGGCAGACGACACTGTCGCTCGACCGCAGATCAGTAGTGCCGCCGACGCTGGGGCGACAACACGTCGTTGAATTTTTCTTTAAAATGAGTTTCTCCGATTTGAGCTTTTCAAATGCTCATTGATCAGTATTGAATAACTTCCCTCACTTGCTCTGCATTTCAGCATAGGACGTGTGGCTTTTCGTCTTTTTTTGTATAATAAAAACAAGTCATCATCGTCTTCTTCCTCTTCTAACAAAAGATACAATAGTAAATCGCGATCACTATTCTCAAACACGTCAGACATCTTGTCTCACGGAACACTCGGAACCAACCAGGACACGGCGGCGCTGCCGTCTGTTGTTGCCGTCTGCAGTCGGGTTCGAAATCATGACTGAAGCGACATGACGCCATGACGTGACGCCACGACGTGTCGCCGCGTTATGTCGCAGCGACACGTCGTCTGCTGCTGCTGCGTGGAGTCGGCTACGGAATCATACCTTAAGAAATAAGTGACTTACCCGTAAAAAAAATGTGTATATTTTAAGAATGTTCGTGTAGCACTCTAGTGAAAACACAAAAACTATTTACTTTCTCATCCGAAAAACGCTAAACATTTGAATTCGAACACGACTGACGCAATTTCACAAAGAATAGGACGTAGCGATCTCTAGTGTGAATGTTGATAACTAGGTAATGGTAGAGTAGAAATCTGCAGTATCTTTACAGTGCGAGAAATTTTGCGACTGGTCCAAGGTACAACACTTTCCCCTAAGTAATAGTTTCATGTAACGTCAGAGCAACAACTTATATGAACGTCATTCAAATCTGCTTTAACCCAGATATGCCTAAAACTTTGTGGTTAATTTTTTTTCAAATATTATATAAACTTCCATTTGGGGGACAAATATGCATCTTTTTAATTTTATGTGTTTTATTCGCGTGAAAGTACAAAATTTTTTGTGTACTTTATATAGTACATTTGGCAAATCTACATCTATTAATATACTAAATTCACTTAGTGTGATAATGGGTGAAACATTTTACATGAAGTCCAACATCACATTTTACACACCGGGTTTTTGCCCTTTCGTGACAAAGGCCACAACCTGTTTGTTTTTCCTGTGGAATAACAAAATGATCCATGCGAGCATAGCGGATATCATATTCATCCTCAAAGATGAATGGCCTCTCTGGTAGGCGATTTTTTTCTTATTTTGAGAAAGTGGTGTAGCAACTCATCTTCTAAATGACAATTTAGAAGATGAGTTAAACATGTCTATTGAATGCGCGATGAGGGGGAAGTACCATTTTTTCCTCTAATCGACACGCGGTATAAACTGATGTTCTGGTCCGAACGGTCAACTCCTCCCATATTCGCATTGTAGAAGCTACACGGAAAAAATTGTGTGAGCAATTTATAGTGCAAAATTATAGCACACCGATTGTAGTTTTATTTAACAGTTTTTGTTTAAAAACGTACCATCTATGAAGCTAGTGGATCCTACATTATTTTAGGAAGCTTCGTGTAGCAGTGTGTGAAATATCAAAGAAGAGAAGGTGCTCCACTACTGTAGCACATATATTGTAGTAAAGGATACTGACGGTTTGTTGCTGTAAACGCAATTTGGACAATACTGTTAACTATACATTGTAGCAATGATTACTAACATATTGTAGGCATTGATAATATAATTATTAGCAAAGTTTGCATATTTGAGATAAATAAAATAATATGTGAACATAATTAGTGTGAAACCGGAGCCGGCGACTCCGCGTTGGACTGAAAATATGCAAAGAAAGCAAAATATTATTGCTTATCGCGATTTTTTTCCATTTTTTTTTCGCAAGTTTTCCCCAGATTTTTTTTCTTCTATAATAGCTCAAGAGTCATGATATAAAAAATGTAATAGGTCCCATGCATATGAAGCGAGATATGGCTTTCCGAAATTTCACCAGCCGCCACTGGTCCCTGTCATTCCTCGTTGAATGACTCTGTTAGCCTAAAATAATTAATTAAATAGGTGAATCCCTGAAGCCCGAAGCCAACAATTAAGGGGAGATAAAGAGCTACATACTTGTACGAACTTGCATCTGATACAACGATGCGCTGCAGTCGCCCTCAATGACGGCCAAAGAGAGAAGCTCGCCTCCAATATTTTACAAGTATTGTTCAAAAACGCTTTTAAAATATTGAAGGAGATTTCGCGATGGTCTTTCATTTTTATTTCCAACATAATGAAATTGCCAGTAAACATCGCCGTCTGCGGTAGTTAACGCAAAGCTTTGTACAATTGTCAAATTTGAGATTACGCAGCTGGACATGGCGTTTAAGGCTTGGTCAATGTTGATGTGTGCTCCTTCAGTTGGCGTCGAAGGTGATGCGTGTTCCATTATTGATTAACCTGGAAAGAAAACTGCCTTAAAACGATGTGATATATGTATAATGTTTCTCTATATATCACGGGAAAAAATATGTCGATTTTGACCCAAACGGCACGAGAGGATCATTGCAGTTAATAATTCGGGAACATTTTGGCCTGTGGTACCGTGACGTCATTTTATACACAAATTATGGCCGTGTCCGTCTGTTCCGTGTAATTTGAGAATTTGAGATGATAATATATATATATATACTTCCAAAAGAGAGAGAGTCTTAACTTGAACAAACTAACCTAGAGAGCAAGGGAAAAAAACTAAAAAAGGATAAAAAAGAAGAAAAAACTAACCGAAACCGGAATCGAACCCACGACCTCCAGCATGTCAGTCCGTCACTCTACCATTGAGCCACGGCATTCTCGTGAGATTATGTTACAATTGTTGTATTTCAGCTGCTTATTGTTAAATCACAACATGTTGACGTCACGGTACCACAGGCCAAAATGTTCCCGAATTATTAACTGCAATGATCCAATCCTCCAAACGGCGTTGGCTCATTACAGCACTGACGGTGGGTTAACGATACACGATTACCGACATTGCCGTGGCCTCTATATTAGGTTCCAAGGTTACGACCGAATTTACACGTCACCATCAATGTCAATACGCACGCGGTTGCGGGTCATAAATTTAATGTTATAATTTATTGTTTTTTTTGTTTAATTATATGTGATTAAATGGAAACCCTCAAAAAACAAAAAATTAAACCTTTTCCCAAGTTAGGTTAATTAATTTTATACTTACTTGTTCGGTTCGAGACTGCAGCTTATTGGTATGGATATAATGTCGATGTCGGTCTGGTCGGTCGCCAGTTTGGTTATATTAATGGCCCGCTAGTTTTTTG
Source organism: Aromia moschata (assembly GCA_029963805.1). NCBI lineage: Eukaryota > Metazoa > Arthropoda > Insecta > Coleoptera > Cerambycidae > Aromia > Aromia moschata. Next base: position 14,367 of record JAPWTK010000740.1, read on the forward strand.
CTTAAGGTCTGTAATTGCTCGCACCACCGTCGCCACTCTGTGGAAGACAGGATCGAAATAACTGAAGCAAAACGAATGTTTGTAGTTTGGCATACACAGGGTAAGCTCGCCTGTATCATGTTTCTTGCCGAGAGTAACTTTCTATTCTCGGTGTTTCCATCCCGGACCCGGTGTACGTAATCATCCACTGTTCAATGTACGGTGTTTGGTACACCCATACTTCTAAAAAAGAAAGGACCACTGGTGTGCAACCTGCTATTGCCCTTCCATCACAGCATTCTGCCGCCTGTCGGGCTTGGGGACTTCCTGCCCGGAGCTTATAAATGGCTAAAATAAAATTTTATTAGAGGAAAATACATATATAGCGTCCGGAATACATCATTTACGAGTAGCTTGTAGATCAATTATTTTTTACATTTAGTGTGTGGCTATACCTACATAATAGTGATTATATGGTGTTACTAAGTTAACAGTAAAATATTTTTTACACATACAGGGTGGTGAAAAAAGTTACGGCACAATATGTCATTTTTTAAATGAATACCTCATATATGCTGACATTTTAAGACTGCAGAAAATTGTAGATATTTTTTTTATCGTGTGATGTCCTGTACTTATGAACAGTTTAGGAAATATTACCATTTGAAAATCGACCTACATATTATTGACTATGAAAAACTAGGATATATAGGAAAATTCAATTCGTTTTCTTTGATTTGTTATGATTTAAACTTTACAGCCTGTCAAAATGTCAAAATGATCCGACTTTTATAACAATAATTCGTAAACATTGATAGGTACAGGACATGATAATATACATGAAAAATATCGAAAATTTTCTGCAGAATGAAAAAATGTCAAAAATATAGGGTATCCCATTCACAAAAATGTACTATTTTACATACACTAAATTCCTAAAATAATTGGTATACAAGATAAGCCTGATGATGCACTATCATATATAGGACCTAAAGTCTGTTCACGGAAAGCTGATATGTACACGTACAGCGTAGGGTGTTTCTTATCTAATCTCTCATCATCACTCTTCATAAGTGTGTGCCCTTTTAAACTCTGCGGCGGTAAACACATACGCTTCTTTACGCAAATTGCAGACAAGCGAACTAGGCATATCCAGGAGCTGTTCACTCTTATGAGCCTACCTGAAATGTGATATTTAGTATGAGACCAACTCTATAGATGGCGCAACCAGATTAGTTAGTTATGTATAGTTGGTACTGTTAAAAAAAAGAGATTGGTAGTCCGGAAGAACTAGTTCAGTCCATGCGCCCAAATGTTTAATATTTATAATTTGCGTTATGTTCTTACGTTAATATTTATCTGGGCGTATCGATTGAATTGGTTCTAAGTAAAACCAAAACAAACCTAAGTTTTGTAGTTTTTTGTTTAATTTGTTTCCATGTGTTAATTTATTTTGTGTTTTATTTGTTTATTGGGTATTATATATTCTTATTTGAGACAGAAATTAGTTGAGTTAATATTACATTAAAAGAAGGAGAACTAGAACTGGTACCAGATGTGTGTTATAAATGAAACTTCATGTAAAGAAAGTTATGCCTTTACTTTTTTAGTTTATATAAATGGCTAGTTGGAAATAATTTATACTTAAATGTGATTGTGTCTTGTGTATAAATGTGATTGTGAATGCGTATAAATATGGTTGTGAATAAAGGAATCTTACATCTAAAACAATTGATTTTGGTATTTAATGGTTTCAATATATCAAATATCCTCCTTTTTCATCACAGCATGTCTTTAAAATTTATTTTTTAGACATTATTTCTTGAGGAACGGTTTCAAATACAGTTTGTGGACTTTTTTAAGTGTTGCCTTATGGACGAAACGTATATATATTATATGACAAGAATAGCAAAATCATATTTAGTTTATGCTAGATAAGGATACAAAACTTTATGTAACCAAGTATGATTATGCTATTCTTATATACATACGTTTTGCCCATAATGGAACTCTTAAGAGTCCGCAAACTGTATTTTATTTTTGAATATTTTTTTGAATATAGCGCCATCCGCCATATTAGTTAAAATTAGTTTGAGACCAATTCAAGAGATGGCGCTTCACGGTTTCATTTAATTCTATGAGAGAGTTCCATCTATCTCTTCTTTTATCTATGGGCATATCAGCTTGTGAAAAGTAATCGATGAGACGGAACTACGTCACGCTGGCTTTTCCCACCACGTGCGTTAGTTTGTTTTGATGCGGTCTCACAGTTCGGTGAACAGACTTTAGTATATGTAAAAACTGCTTGACTAATTGATTAAGCATTCTTACCTGCAAGATAATGAGGACATGAAGTACGAGGAGGAACATGTTTGAAAATAAAATTAATGAATTCATTTTTGCCACTTATAAGTTTTATGATATATCAACTGATTTGACCATCATGCATTACACACAAGTTGTCTGCGTGTTATTGATATACATATCTAGTATATACTCCTCCATGCATCAATGTGATGACCCTGATACAGGATGCCATAATTTCGGCCGTAGTATGATTGCGAAACGAACCATCACAATCAGTTGCTTATATTTAAACAATATTTTGATCTCTAAAAATACATTTTCTAACTTTAATATATTAGATCGTTGAGGGAAAAGGCAATTTACTAACCAATTTAACAAATTTTACTGACCAAATTAAAATACTGATTGTGAGGCTCTGCTAAGGTCCAAGCTCAACATATTTGGACGCTTTACTGAGAATCAGCATATTATTCCTGATACGCATAAGTGTATTATTTTAAAAGACCCACAAAATATTGTTATATCTAGGGAACTGCCTCTTGCCTCTCAACTATTCATTATGTTGTGTTAGAAATCGACCCAGTAAGAACACAAACATTAAAAAAACGTTTACCTTGACGATAACCATCGGTTGAATAACCTTTTCCAAACAACGGTTATTTTACGTACAAATGTCCCACAAAACCACGTCATATCTAACGTCATTTTCTAAGTGACATATAACTTAAAATGTAACGTTAGATATAAGTTAATTTTAAACGAGAATATATACAAAAATTTATTAAAATGCTATTACCAAGTTGGTAATAAACAAGTGTGGTTATGTTCGCAACTCTCGTTAACAGTGACAATGATTTAACAAATTTACTAAACACTATAGATGAAACTGAAACACGTGCTGAACATTGGTTCAATACCAATAATTTAAAGCTAAATAAAGATAAAACTCAGCAACTAAGTTTTTCTACGAGGAATGCATCAGATAATAATGAACAAGTAAAACTACTTGGGATTGTTCTTGACGGCTCACTAAACTGGTCCAAACACATTGAAGAGCTCGGTAATAAGTTATCAAGTTATCTGTACCTTTTGAGACGATTAAAACCTATGTTACATGTAAACACATTATTAATGGCGTATTTCGCATTTTTTCATTCGCATATAAGTTATGGCGTTATACTTTGGGGCAACACTAGCCAGGCTATTAAGATATTTAGACTACAAAAACAGGCTATACGCATATTAGATGGTGCAACTTTCCGAGAACATTGTAAGGCCCCTATTTATAAAATATAGAATCATGCCACTTCCTTGTCTCTTCATTTATTCTTCACTTTTAGCTATTCACAAAAACCAGCATACGTTAGCAAGAGGTTCCGACAACCACGATTATAACACGAGGTCGGCAAATATGTTAAAAATGCCCAAATACCGGCTGACAAAATCGATCAACAATTCACTAAATTACAAACTATACAATAAATTGCCTGACATAGTAAAACAGCTAAACCATTTGAAATTTAAACGTCTAATTAGAGATCACTTCCTGAAATTTTGCTTTTATTCTATCGAAGAATATATGAATGGATCAATCAGTATAGTTGCAGATACAAATAAAAAAAAGCAATACTCAGTTAAATGTTTTGTTTGTGTTTCTCTTAGTGTGCTTCTGTTATATTCATACCAGTATAGTTGTTACTAACTTTATTTTGTATAAATTGTTTTTCGATATTTACTTATTTACATACTTATACATATACGTATATAAAACTATGTTAATATTTGGACTTGCTACAAATGTATTATATGTACATAAAGTAGTTAAATAAACATCTATATATCTATAAGTTGAATGTTGACACAAAATTAACTAAAAACGTCAGATTTGACAGATCTTTGGTACATAGGCACTTGATTGTATACATTTCATGATAATAATTTTGAAATTATCAAATTTAATTTTCTTGATGAAAAATATACAAAATTTAAAAAATCTTATGTTGCTGGATGGAGAATTAAAAAACCCTTTCAAATGAGCTATCACACGCACACTCGTTCCATTTAAAAAGTTTAAAGGGGTAGCTCACTCCAAAGGTAGGTCACTCCAAGGGGGTTGGAGGGGGAGGTATATAATTATGTTCAAAAAAATGTCATTCTAGAATGAATAATTGACGTGTTTCAGGATTTTACTCATAAATTGTAAATTACATAGATAATGAATTTATCCGTTACTTATGGACCTCACTGTATAGTAGATTAGGCAAATCTACATCTATTAATTTATTAGATTCCCCTTAGTGTGATAATGGGTGAAACATTTTACATGGAGTCCAACATCACATTTTACACACCGGGTTTTTGCCCTTTCGTGACAAAGGCCGCAACGTGTTTGTTTTTCCTGTGGAATAACAAAATGATCCATGCGAGCATAGCGGATATCATATTCATCCTCAAAGATGAATGGCCTCTCTGGTAGGCGATTTTTTTCTTATTTTGAGAAAGTGGTGTAGCAACTCGTCTTCTAAATGACAATTGATCCAAGTCTCCACCATTTTGCCTGTGTTTCTGCCAGGCATTTTGTACCTGGCATGTCTATTGAATGCGCGATGAGGGGGAAGTACCATTTTTTTCCCTCTAATCGACACGCGGTATAAACTGATGTTCTGGTCCGAACGGTCAACTCCTCCCATATTCGCATTGTAGAAGCTAACCACATGAGGTTGATCTACCTGTAAAAAATATTTATCTCAACAAATTGTTCGATTGCAACTAAATAAGTATAAATACCTGTATATTTTTTTCTCTTTTTTGTGAATACCTCTTTACAGAGTGAATAGGTTCGACACCCTAAGCATTTCAACAGAAGCATACAATATTGTTATCATGCTACTTGACAGCAATAATGTTTTTATCTATAATTTTCTTATAGTCATAAGTACTATAGTCATAAGTACTATACTGTTCTCTCTGACGGTGCCAGTAGCATATATGTATACTCATATTTGTAAGCATCCCTATAAGTGGTATAGATGTGAAAAAATTGTCGAAAAATATATGGAATATATTGCATATCCATTTTTTACGCAATACATCGGCATATTCCAGCACCGACTCCAAAATCTGAATACTTTTTACTTATATAAGCGATGATAAATATTTAGGGAAAACATTTTACAATACACAGAAGAATGTCAAAAAAATTCTTGGATAACACTGATACAAGGGATACGTACACACTTTTAGCATATTGTACACTATCCTTACTAATATTATTCAATAGACGACGCATTGGGGATGTACAATACCTAAAAATCAATGATTATTTTTCTGAACAAAAAACCAATTTTCAAGACTTTGAACCTACATTATCAGAAGGGGAAAAATACGAAACAATACAAAAGAGTATTGAATGGCGGGAAAGGTTCCCAAGCAGTTGTTATTCTCATCCCAGAATTCTTACAAGATTGTATAATATTACTACTCGATAAAAGAAATAAATATATATCCTAATAACAACTATGTTTTTGCTATTCCCAACAGTACAATTAAATGGGCACAAGGAGATGTAGCCATTAGATATCTAACAAAAACATTTATCTACAAAATGCTGCAGCAATTTCCAGCAATAAGCTACGAAATCATATTGCCACTACTATGCAGATTTTAAATATGACGAAGAATGATTGCAAACAATTTTCAAAATTCATGGGTCATACCGAAAAAACCCAGTTTTTTCATGAAGTGAATTCAAGTAAGGCACCAGTAAATATCCTTCATAATTAAAAAATATTCAATATATACCCATATAAATACAAAAGTAATATTTTAATTTTCAACACTATGATTTAATTGGTTATTTGATTGATGTACCATATGATGTATATTTCTGGTTATGAATGTAGAACCGATTGAATTAAATAATTCGATTGTCTGTTATCACTTATGCATGGCAATTCGCAGTGACAGCTCACTTCATGATAGAGTGTTTCAGAATCCCTGATCTAAACTTAAAAAAAATGTTAAATTTGTCAAACTCATTTATCTATTCTTGTTAATTTGGTTACTTAATTTTAGATTACCTGTAGATATATACCAAACGGCAAAAGTCGTGAAACTCTTAATAATGATGGAAAAAGGAATTCCAACACAATATCGTGGAAAGTCCCTCTCAGAGATTGAACTTAATGAAAACGAATATGCGGATGCTAATTTAGGTAAGTTATACAAGTATACATATAATTTATAATATTAAAAATAGCATATAATTTTGTATTCGGTATGTTTAGTACAATTTTTTTAGAATCATCACGCAACACCGATGACACAGGCCAAGCTGACAATGACGCGTGACGGTCCTGAACACGATATAGAAAGAGGTAGGGGCATAAGAAAAAATAGAAATTTTATATTTTTATTTTGTCTATAGTTTTATTTTTTTTCTGTCGGATTTTTTAAACCCAATTTCATTATGATTGCAAGTGACAAATGAAACTCATAAACAAAAAAAAAAACAGAAAATGCATTTACGCTTTACGCAATTATAAAGTTATTTATATTTGTAGCTCTGAACACTTTTTACCTACTTATGTGAAATACATCATAAATAAAATAAACAAAACAGGTACAAGATAGACAAATACAAATGTAAACTGTTTATTAGGGTGGACCTTTATATATATTTTTTTTTTTCTCAGCGGGCCGGGTGAAAATCAGTTCTGGGTACCTAAAAACTTGTGCGGAAACCAAAACTGCCGCGATCGGAACCTTTTTTCCCGTGCCGCAAAGCGCCGGAAGTTTCTTATGGGATTTACATGTTAAAAATCACTGAAAACGTTCGATACGCTCAAAAACTATGAAAATCATCAAATCTGATAGTCGCAAGGATATATTTCCATGTATTTTTTCCTCCTGCATCAGATGGAATCGTCAGATTTCGTTTATTCGTTGAGTGAAAAAAAAATATGAGCGAAAAATTGCGAAAAAACACCAAATTAAACTAAAAAATTTGAAAAGAGACGAAATAATTTATTATGGTGATTGTACCTAACTCTGAGGAGTATTAAGCATATCATGATTCAAAAGTAGAGGTCAAAACCTGCAATTTGACGTCCGGTTGAAGTCTGTAGGTGCCTCGGAACCGGAGTTCTCTCGTGGTATAATCGGGTAGTAATACAAATATCTATGTTATGTGCTTGTTTCTCAACAATCGAGTAGTTTAAGGGTTATTCAAGCTTGAGCAAACGAAAGAACGGAAGAATGAATTTTCGAAAAAATTACGATCGAAGAAAAAACGAAAAATGGTAGACGCTTTAAATGCAAACAGTAGTAAATAAGTATATAAAAAACGTATACTCGTGAATGAGAACTCTGTGAAAGATTTAGTTCAATCGAACATTAGTGACTTTTTGTGCAAAGATTGACTACAATTTTTTAAACGATTTAACATCGATAATCATTTTTATCAAAAGATCCGTCAAAATGGAGTAAGGAAAGAAATTATGTTAACCCTTTACGCGCCGGAGGCTTGTCGGTGAAGCCCCGACTGATCTAGCCGTGACGCTCGAGGCTTGTCGGTAAAGCCCCGGTGATAGTGACGAGGAATGGGATTTACCTGAAAGTGATAGTGACGGAAGTATGTTTGAAAGCGATGACAAAGTTGTGGACAATATTTGTAACCATGGATTGAGTGATAGTGAAAGTGGTGATGATAGTGGTGATGGGGGTAGAGGTATGCGCAAGGGGGTGGTGATGGAAATGGCACAGGAGGTGGATGGAAAAAAATATAAGCGGGGAAATGTTACTCCTACTGGAGTCCCGTTTGTTCCTTCGAAAGATAGGCTTTCTGCCGTACTTTCGCGGTGCGTAACTGAGTTAAAATTTTAACCTCATATTGGCAAAATAAAAATAAAACCCCCTCCCAAAAAAATCCAAAAATTTTGTAGTCCGAAATTTTACACAAAGCTTTTGAAACAGAAAAAGTTACACCAAATTAAAGGTCATCTTCTAACATTTAAATAAAAAAAATGAAGTCAATAGCTTCAAAAATAAAAAATTTTCAAGCGACAGACCGCTTACTGCGTGACAGCCTGCCACCGCTACGAAATGACGCTAACTTTTCAAGCGCTTCCTAGGGGAATCGGCTGCGGCGCGCAAAGGGTTAAGGGTTTGAAAATTGTTGAAAATTTGAAAGTAGTCAACGATATGGCGGAAAGAGGAGTCAAATTAATGTCTGATTTTAAAAATATATTGACAAAAGATGAGCAACAACGACAGTATCTAATGCCAGTGATGAACGAATATCGTAATTTATTCCCGACTTGCGATAAAGCCTCTCTTATGAACAAACATAAATGAATTATGAATCTATAATAAAAAATTATTTTGAGAACTCATTTTCAATGAAATTAATGTTTCTTACTAATCACATACACACTTCTAATATTCATTTCATTTAAGAACGAATAAAATTTATAAAAAGATTATTTACATTGAATTTATACGTATAAAAATGAGTTAAAACAAGAAAAGATGTAACTTATTATAGAATCTTAAAAAATTAATTTTCTCGGACAGAATCTCAAAGTCTACACCATTTATCATTGCCTGGGAAGAATAAGGTACGCAGCTCCCCAACTCCAAAGTACGATGCTAACGTTACAAGTACGTGTACGAACGTCGAACACTATAGTATGTTCCAATCCGAAATTCTCTTATAATCAGTGTAAAATGACTTCAAGTTAAAGGTAATATTATATTAAGATGATGAATTATTCGTATGATATCGAGCATTTCATACTACCGTTAAATTATGCAAGTCGATGCAGGAGAATCTATCGTTTGAGAATCAGGATTGAAAAGAAGAAAAATCGCCTTCCGCCATATACGCTCCTGAATTTTGCGTACAACTTGAAATGATCGTAACTCCGGTTCAGAGGCACCTACAGACCTCAACCGGACGTCAAATTATAGGTTTTTACCTCTACTTTTGAATCATGATATGCTTAATACTCCTCAGAGTTAGGTACAATCACCATAATAAATTATTTCGTCTCTTTTCAAATTTGTTTAGTTTAATTTGGTGTTTTTTCGCAATTTTTGGCTCATAATTTTTTTGACTCAACGAATAAACGAAATCTGATGATTCCATCTGATTCAGGAGGAAAAAATACATGGAAATATATCCTTGCGACTATCAGATTTGATGATTTTCATAGTTTTTGAGAGTATCGAACGTTTTCAGTGATTTTTAACATGTAAATCCCATAAGAAACTTCCGGCGCTTTGCGGCACGGGAAAAAAGGTTCCGATCGCCGCAGTTTTGGTTTCCGCACAAGTTTTTAGGTACCCAGAACTGATTTTCACCCGGCCCGCTGAGAAAAAAACGAAAAAAAAATATTAATGTCCACCCTACTGTTTATATATATATATATATTAATATATTATGTTTTCAGACTCCAAATCAACCTGAAAATATACCTCCAATCGAGCCTCCAATTAACCCTTTGCGTCCTAGTGGTACCTCTGAAGGACCACCTAATAAAGTCACGCATGTGCATTTCGTCTGACTCGAATATTTCAACAAACATGTATCACTGTAGTGAGGTGGTAGTAATTATTTGTGTGTATTTTCTCATTTTTACAAATAAAATTACTAAATTATTATTACATCATAATATTTATATATTGATTTTTGTAGTAAATTTACTAGAAAAATCGCAGTTACTTGGTGGTCCTTCCAGGGACCACTAGGCTACTGCGATCGATGTTCTACATTCCATCAATATTAAAATTATAATTATATTTGTGATGAATAATAAAATGTACAACATATATATTATTTTCAGATAATCGACCAGAATTAAAAAAAGTGTATTGAACAGTCTAAATGGAGTTTTGAGGACTTAGGGGACTACACAGATTCTGAGGAGGAAAATGTGGATGACTTTGTTTCTATGCGGCTACCAGAGAATATCGCTGATGAAGAAATTCGCGATGGAGGACATTGATGAAAATTCTCCTGAAAATACCAATATAAGTCTGGTAAACACTTCTTCCAATTCTGTAGATGATTCAAATTCAGTCACCTCTGAAGATGTACCATTGATAAACCTAATTCCTGATGTCTCTGAAAAAAATAATTTGGAGAAACAATTTTCCCGCAGCATGTGTTCTGGACTTTCAAGAAGAGTTTGGCCCAACTATTTCTACAGATGTAGAATCGCCGTTAGATGTATTTTTGGAATTATTTTCGGTCAGTTTGATAAAACAAATCGCATTTGAGACAAACCTTTACGCGACGCAATCAGGAAAACAATTTATTGCTACTTCACTTGAAGAAGTTAAAGTATTCCTCGGCATCAATTTACTCATGGGTATCAAAGTTTTGCCTAGTTATAAAGACTACTGGTCTGCTAAAAACGAATTACGAGATAAATACATCAGTGGTGTTATGTCACGCGATAGATTTTCTTGGCATTTAGGAAATTTACATGTTAATGATAACAGCCTTCAACCTAATCACAATGAACCCACCTTCGATAAGTTGTACAAGATAAGACCACTTCTAGACGAATTAGGTAGTACTTTTGTCAAATGCTACAAACCAGCTGAACATTCTATTGAACAGTCTATTGATGAAAGTATGATCAAATTCAAGGGCAGATCAACATTAAAACAATACATGCCCAAGAAGCCCATAAAAAGAGGGTACAAAGTTTGGATAAGAGCGGACAGTATAACGGGCTATGTGAATGAATTCCAAATATACACAGGGAAAATAACCAATCTCACCGAAAAACACTTAGGGGAACGTGTAATTCACGATTTGACTCGAAAATTGGTCGATAAAAAACATCGGGGCTACTTTGACAATTATTTTAGTTCAGTAAATCTTGTGAACCAACTCCAGAGTGAGGCAATTTACGCATGTGGAACTATCAGGAAGGATAGAGAGAACCTCCCAAATTTGAAAACTGACAAGGAAATGAAAAGAGGGGATATGGACTACAAATTATTAAAAAATGGCGTACTGTGTTGCAAATGGGTGGACAAGAGGAGCGTACTTGTGATATCAAGTTTTCATGATCCTATGAAAGTTGAAACTGTAGCAAGAAAGGATAAAGGTCCTAATGGTATAACTGTAACCCAAGTGACATGTCCTAAAATTATTAAGGATTACAATACGTATATGGGTGGAGTGGATAAGGCCGATATGCTGAAATCCATATATGAGATCGATAGAATAAGTAGAAAGTGGTGGCATCGCATCTTTTTTTTACTTTTTAATTTAACCTTGGGAAAACTATGAAATCTAGAAGATCACTTGGGAAAACTATGAGCCTAAAGGACTTCAGAATTGCAGTTGCCATTGGTTTGATAGGAGCAAATCCATCATCAGCTCGCAAAAGAGGCAGACCGTTTAGGGACAGTGAAAATTGCTTTTATAAAAAAACTGTTTTATCTGAAGTACGTTTTGATAAAATTGCACATATGCCTACATCTGGTACTAAACGACGATGTCATTATTGTAGTACAAAGAGTGAGCCCAAGAGAACAATGTGGAGCTGTGCTACTTGCAAGGTCGCTTTGTGTCTACAAGAGTCTAGAAACTGTTTTTCACAATTTCACTTGAAAAAAGTAAAGTCTTACTGACCTAGTGGTGCCCTAGAGGGACCACCACTTTTTGTTTATATTTAATAAAAAAATTCTAAATATATAACATAGTTTGTTTTTATTTACACATATACAGTAATGTTTATGCAAAAATATTGATTTTTATAAGGTTTTATTAAATCCGGACTCAAAGGGTTAAAAAAACTTAAAAGTACAAAACAAGGTATGTACTTGCACATTTCAAAGTAGTAGATTTAAAATAAAAATATTTTTTTTTAGTTTCTGATGTGCACTGTTTGATTTGCTTTCTGTACAATATTTACAAAAAATTGTACAAAATCATTGTATATATACGTGCATGTAGTGATATCGGGTGGCTTTGTAAGCAATGATAAGAAAGCTACAAATGCTAAATGGCCGGCTAAAAAAATACACATTTCTTAGCCGACTAAAAGTGAATTTGAATTTCCATTATTTTGCAATTTTGTATATTTCTCTATTTTCAATACCAAACAAATAGTGGAAGTGGAGACGTTAAATTTCAATATCTCAGTTAAACTTTAATAACATACACACTTGTTTGGTTTTTATTGAAATGATGAGACAGATGAGAAAATAAATCCAATGCAATCACACCACTAGAATAGTAAAATAGATATTACATTTTTGTCCAATTTTTTGGCCCGCTAAAAATGCTAATTAGCGCTAAAAACATTTTTAATTGTTAATTTATATTACTACATGCATGTAAAAATACCAGTTCTATAGACCCAGGAAATTCACAGACTCATAATAATATTCATAAATGATCTGGTATTTTTTTTGAACTTTCAGCCCAAAAACATATTCCTTAAAAGAATAACTTTAGTTTAATAACATCTTTCTATTTGAACTTATTTGACTTTCCTTTTTAGCCTGGTCTTCTGAAGCAATTTCGTTGATTGAAGATTATTTTAAAGGCAATCTTAAGAAAGGACAGTATCCATCCGGTTCTGAAATAAAATGCTGTTGAACAAAACAACTTGAGTCGAACGGTACCCGTAATAAAAATCGAAAATTCAGCATCTCATGAAACGGAGAAAATATTGACTTTTTTATTCGTAGTTTACTTTTTCATCTTACTTATCTTCAATTAATAATTGTTAATGAAAGTTGTTCAAGTTTCTTTGTATATATGCATGTATTTTGTTATTTACATATTTTCTACTAGTTTTTATACTAGTAAAAAATATATATTTTATTTTGTATGTATATTATAATAATACTTTTTATGTTTTTGTTATACAAAATGCTGTATTTAAATGCTATACAAACACTGTATTTAAATTTTAAATAAACATAAATGTATTACTCAATTGTAATATTTATTCAACGCCATCATAGTTTAGAAGTGAAAATAATATACAATGTACATACTGTTTTTTAAACATATCAAATAATAATAACATTTTAAACATATCAAATAATAAAATCTTATGGATATTACTAAAATACTTTATGGCCGTAACACATAAAAGCTCATTGGAAATTAAAAAAATGCATTTGCATTCCTTAGGTATCAGGCAATTAAGAAAACTATATAAATGTTAAGTTTGGTATATGGCAATGTAAATGGTATATGGTCGTCGATTAAATGAAAAAACCGTTTCAGATCGTTATCCTCTTCCTAATATTACGGACATTCATCCATTGTTCATCCATTTGTTGATCTAAAGATTCATCTAATATAGTTACACCTAGTTCTTCAGTCTACAATTTTTAATAACAATTATTAGTCTACTGTATAGGGTTGGTAATATTGTATGTACCTACTATATAACATATACATATTTATTATTAACAATTTATTAATCATGTTGTACATACAGAGGGACCCATTTGAAAGCGGGCCACCCTCATAACTTTTTTATTTATAGAGCGATTTTGACCAAATTTGGGCAAAAAGGGAGAAGGGGGGAAATGTACTTTGGGGCCAAGTGGAGCCCCATTTTTTTAAAAACCAAGGTCTACTAGATCACTCTTACAGACTAAAAACTTTAAATACCATATTAGCGATTTTTTTTTTAGAAAGAATCTGCCCACTGAATTCGGCGTCCCCGAAATTTCATGAAAAAATATTTGATATTAATGATTTTACGACTAAATGGCGATTCGGGCTGTTCATTATGAATTTAAGCTTCTTATCCAGTAATCCATGTAATAACAAATGAATGTTTTAATTTAAATGTAATTTTCGATTAGGTCTAATAAAATACACATTGTATTTATTGAATACATTTTTTTTACTATTTTCTTAATAACGCTCTTTTTTGTAACAAAATAATAATAACAAGAATGAAAGAATTTACATAACACATAACATTAACTTTAAATTCTGTTCTATTCTATCGTCTTTCAATATTAGCCATAACATTAGACAATTGGTTTGGTGTAATTTCAGCGAGTTCCTGTCTTATCCTTTCACGCAGTTCGTCTGCGTTGGTTCGACGGGTATCGTAAACTTTTCCTTTAATAAACCCCCATAGAAAAAATTAGCTCTATTAATCCACTATTTCGTCCTATCCACCGATTAGGAAAATGCCTTTCCAACCACGCCCTCACAGTCCTGGCATTGTGGATAGGACAGCCATCTAACTGAAACATTAGGTCAGCAACTTTTGCTAATGGAAGTTCATCCATAGCATCGGAAAACTCATTATTAAAAAAATTTAAAAAATTTTGGCTGTTTAAATTGCCTTCGAAAAAGAATGGGCCAATTATTCTGGTATTTAATATGCCGCACCATACATTTACTTTTGTGAATACTGTCGTCGACAATTTATTACCCATTCTGGATTTTCTTGAGCCCAATGCCTCGTATTTTGTAAATTAACCGTTCCATTAGTTGTGAATGTTGCCTCGTCACTAAACAAAATTTTTTTTAGAAAATTCCTGTCAAGATATTCTCCTTGGCACCATAAACAATATTCCATTCGTTTATCACTGTCACCTTCTTCTAAGGTGTGCATAAATTTCGGCTTAAAGGGCTTCATATTGTACTTTTTAAGGTATCTCCTTATCGTTTCCCGTGGTAACTGTAGGTCTAAACTTGCAATTCTTAAACTGCTTCTCGGATTTGCGGTGAAATAATTTCGAATTCGTTCATTGTTTCTTCTTTGCCGTCGTAGATTGCCATTTTTAAAATGTGCTTAGATACAGCTCCGTATCTGTTAAATATTGCACACTCGCCCAACAGTAGACTTGTTAATGTTGTGAAACTCTAGATGTCTATTATTAAAATTTCGATGTACTTCCCTTTCGGACCTGTCACTGTCACCACGAAGTTTTACTATTTCAATTTTGTGTAGTAAAGATAAATTACCAGCCATACTTATTTGGTAGTGTAGTGTACTTAAGGAACAATACGTAAATTTCACTACTGACCTAACAAATGTGACATTTCGTTTTTATAAAAACATTCATTTGTTATTTTTTACATGGAGTACTGGATAAGAAGCTTAAATTCATAATGAACAGCCCGAATCGCCATTTAGTCGTAAAATCATTAATATCCAATATTTTTTCATGAAATTTGGAAGAGACCCATTTTCGGGGACGCCGAATTCAGTGGCGTGCGCAGATTTTTTCTAAAAAAATCGCTGATATGGTATTTAAAAAATGGGACGCCACTTGGCCCCAAAGTACACTTTCCCCTCTTCTCACTTTTGCCCAAATTTGGTCAAAATCGCTCCATAAATAATAAAGTTATGAGGGTGGCCCGCTTTCAAATGGGTCACTGTATACTCTAGGCTAAGCATTTTAGCATTGTTATCTTTCAAAATATTACTTACAGATACCGACTACGAAATGAGATTTTGTACAGTAGGAGATAGATTTAACTGTTAAAGTTGATACTCACTTTATTATTTGTTGAATCAAAATTAAATTTTATGGTGGGTTGTTCTATTCTAGTATCACTCACAATTGTAGTTGGAATCATAATTGACACAACCTTGTCTTCGAAATCATCAATGCATTTGAATATCGGGATACCTCTTCCCTGTACTGTTCTGCTCTTTTTTGTTATTGGCTACTTTTGCCTTTGTGTTTTTTAAATATCTGTCCACTAGAAACAAATAATAACACTAGAAACAAATGAAAAGAGTTTAATCCTTATTTTACTGGAAGATATACAGAAATTATAGCCTGCTAAAATAGTTGTACTTTACCTTTCGCCACTGTCGTCATTCCTTAGCTGGTGCCCCGGGTATACTATTTAATATGTCTGATAATTTCAACCCCTGTTTTTGGCATGTCACTTTGGAATAATTCTCATTAAATTTCCCCGAGTTCATTTCGCTGTGCTCAGAGATATATCCTATCATCAACTGTTTTTGATAATTTGTTATATGTGAAGCCTTTTTGGGATTTTCGTTTATTGCACTCATAGTTATCCTGGAGTGGGTACTGGAACCTTCGGCGTAGAAACAAAAAACTGGATGTTTTCCACGAAACACCGAACTACTACACTTTTCTCGACGCGCGTTTCGCCAACCAAGTTGGCATCTTCAGGAGAAGATTAAAACTAAATTCTAGCCTACACATTATCCCTATTTATACCAAATTTGTTGCCACGGTTCACTGAACCGTAACTGTCTTTGTTTATCAGAGCAAACAGTGGACTGGTGGGTATCGGTCGTTGTCCTTATTCATACTATTGTTACACTTAATGATTTCTAAACTTTCAAAGGCATCCAACTGTCTACTGTTTGTTACATTTCTAATTAATTTTAAATTATTTATATCTATCCTATGGTTGTTGTCAAGAGCGTGTTGGGCAACACAAGATTTTTCTGTTCTGCCATATTTCAAATGAGCCATGTGTTCTTTAAATCTAGTCAATATAGATCTTTTTGTTTGCCCAATATACTTTTGATCACAATCTTTACAACTTATTTCGTATATTCCTGACTTTTCGTTATTGTTGATTTTGTCTTTGGGATTACCCAAAAGCGTCTGTAGTTTGTTTTTAGAATTATAAACCAAATTGATATTACTATTTTTTAAAAATTTTATCTAGTCCGCGGGTGAATTTAGGTTCATATGGGCTAGAACGTTGGGCAGAACAGAAAAAATCTTGTGTTGCCCAACACGCTTTTGACAACAACCATAGGATAGATATAAATAATTTAAAATTAATTAGAAATGTAACAAACAGTAGACAGTTGGATGCCTTTGAAAGTTTAGAAATCATTAAGTGTAACAATAGTATGAATAAGGACAACGGTCCGATACCCACCAGTCCACTGTTTGCTCTGATAAACAAAGACAGTTACGGTTCAGTGAACCGTGGCAACAAATTTGGTATAAATAGGGATAATGTGTAGGCTAGAATTTAGTTTTAATCTTTCTTCTGAAGATGCCAACTTGGTTGGCGAAACGCGCGTCGAGAAAAGTGTAGTAGTTCGGCGTTTCGTGGAAAACATCCAGTTTTTTTTACTCATAGTTATAGCAGTAAATGATAATTATGCTATTAGTTTCTTTTAAAATTTTTGAAATTGATAAAACGCGTGATTACAGAACAAAATGACGTACTATAATTTGTCAAATTTCAGTTGAATAGGTTACCTGACAAATTTCAAAAAATTTAGAGTGGTGATTGGTTGGATTGTAGAAGACAATGTGACAACACTGCAATAGATTCCCTTAAGTATTTCTTAAGTTTAAGTATTTCTTAAGTAAGTATTTCTTAAGTTTCTTAAGTTATTCCCCATGTCCAAGAATGCATGTTTTTCAAAGAAGTGAATTTCAAGTGAGAGAGAGGAGAATGAATCCGCCGGGAAATAGTAATTTCTCTAGTGCTCAAGAATAGCCACCCAGAAAGGATAACGCAACGGGAGTACAATCCGTCATTACCCCTTCCACAGCAGACGTGTTGCGCCTATCAACATCAGGCTGTTCTTCTGTCCACGTGCCCTATAGATAGCATTTGTGTGCGTATATATTAAAGGTAAAAAATATATAATGGCGGCACTTCACTTGGCGTAGCGTATTCGTATATTTGTTGTATTTGTCCAAAAAACGGCGATGTGTAGAGAAGCTATTCGCTAAATCTGCTTTATTTGTACAAATAACGCGAATAGCGCTAACAGCAAATACGCGTTTCCGTCCACCTGTCGGTTTTCAAGCACACATCAAAGAAGTCAAACAAGGCGAATATTTGCGGTAACCCTTCACACTTGATTCCACCATCTCCGTATTCGTCATGGTCTTTTAGTAACTTTGTACTTATGTAAATTTAACATATATTGGTAATAAGAAGCATTCAGATAATAAGCTGCTGTCGCTGTCAACACGTCCGTCACTGTATTCACTGGTTCTAAATATTCAAACATATTTGGCATATTTGAGTATTTTGATATATGTGTAGATGGCATGTTTGGAATATTTGCGAATACATCAAATATTTGGACAAATACAACGATACACAAACACAAATACGCTATGCCAAGTGAAGTGCCACCATAAACATTTAGAAGCGAAAAGTACATGCAGAAAAGTAACGTATTTATACAACAAAGTTCGCACCATATTGATTTTTTTTTAATAAATTAAAATTAAATTAAATTAAAAATTAAAATTAAATAATAATAAAATTAAAATTAAAGAATTAAAAAATAAAATAAAAAATAAAATAACTAACAAATAAAATAAAAAATTAAATTTCAAGAATTAAAAAAAAATTGGCGTTAGGTTTTGCTGTCAATATTACCAAAAAAAAAAAAATTGGATCCCAGCAACATTTCTTGCCTGTCAAATTTGACATTTTCTTAAAAATATCCGGAAAATGACCTTCACTTAAAATTTGTATATAAAAAATTGAAAAAAAAATCGTGTCATACTTTTCGAAATTTCGGTATTAAACTTTCAATCCTCAAAATAAGGGTGAAAACTACCCCCAATAATTTTGAAAATATTTGTATCGTATTCTACGTAAAAAAAACATCGAAAACCATTGCAACCTGCTTTTTAATTTTTTTCATTAGAAATATTGAAATTTTAGTCGAAACGAAAATTTATATTTTCTCACCCTCACCATCCCCCTCCTTGTGGCTCAAAATATCTAAAATATAAGGGGTTAGTTTTTTAGCAAGTACTATCGATTGTGATATGTTTCAAACAGAAATTATTTTTTTTGACCTCACTCACAATAAACATGTTTATTTTCCAAAGATATGGAAAAATATATAAGGTCAGTTAAGTTCAATTGCGTATTTTTATTTTGATAAGAATACTTAAGAAATAGGAGTAGAACACGCATTTCCTTTGTCGCACCGGAGAATTGGATAAACTTTTCGAACAATTTCTCAAAAATCTCTTTTTGCATCCATCCCCTTACATGGCATTCAGCCCACATACCAGGGGAGCAGTTGTTAAGTTCAGGTTTCATACGTTGTATTACACGTACACTAGAAGTGGAGGCATGTACACGCCGGTGGCACTCATGCAGATTTCGACAGAGACGGTTTTGGCCTCTATCAGCAGAAGACAACGATCCAACCTGTTTCTTTTCTTTTGTAGCTAATATTTTGGCAGTACTTTTTGAGACAGATGATATTCCACTTTCATCACAATTGTAGATCCTATCGGGTGAAAACTAGTGTTCGTCATACGGCTCACCCAATAACGTAAAGAACTTATTCACGCTTTCCTTATTAAAGGCCATGTTCCTTTTCAAGAATCCACGGACCCAGTCTTTTCCTGCCTCTTGTTTTATATGATTGGAACAATATCTCTTATTGTTTTTCTCGACTAACTGGTATGCCAATTGCCTTATATCATTTGTATTTAGGCCAAAGAGCCTGCTTTCCATAGTTTTAATATAAGTAACTAATTCATTTTCTTCCTAACTTGAAAAAACTGTAGAAATAGGCCCTAATATTTCCTTGAAAGAATATTCTCCCGTATTTTCGTCGCCATTGTTTAGCTTAAATTTCTTCACTTTTCGTTCCAGCGTTGTCTGAGGAACGCCGAACGCTTCTGCTGCTCTTTTACATCCCATCCGACCATTTACTACCCTCAACACCTTACCTTGCTTCATGGTCTCTTCACTCCATCTTCCTCGCTCAATTGTTCTCTGATAGTCTCGTACCATTTTCCTAAAACAAAACAAAAATGATGTAGGCTAAACACAGGTTGGATATATGCTCTCATCGTAATAACCCTTTTCAAAAATATTTCAAAACGGCTTTTATCCATTGTGAATAATTTTACAGAAATAAACAAAATAGTGTAACGTGCTTGTTAATTTTAAAAAGTGTTTTTTTTTTTTATTTTTGATTATAGTTGTTCATAAGTAGACTAAAAATGTGGCAGAGAGGTAAAAATCTGATCATTTTATTAATGACATAACAAACATAATTAATATGGATAAGAGTACTTTTGAAAACAATGCTTGGATGAAAGCCTTTTTTGAAACAATATTAATAAACAGTTGAACAGACGGACATAATAAAAGGGTAATAGTTAGTTATATTGCGTGTTAATTTATTGCTAAAATAATAAAACATGACACTGAAGCGAAATAAAAAAGAAAAACTAAATACATATGGCACAGTCGTCCTCCGTACAATCGCATTCCTGTTCTGATTCTTCTTCATGTTCACCTGAGGCATATCTATGTTCCTTAAATATTATGTTTTTATAAAACTGTAGTTCAGGTATGGTTTGCCACTGCTAATCGTAATGTTCTAATAATGTTTTTAAATTGTCAGTTTTTTCTTTTTTTATGTCGCGTTTCAGTGCAATCCATTTTGGTTCAATGCTTTCTATCTTTTTCCTCTTGTGGTAATGCTTTCGTAATTTCGAGTTAAGTCATCGTTTCCATAATATTGTTCCATTTTAATTTTGACCGTATTTGTTAAAGTATTTTGTATTTTTATTCGCTTTATTTCTTTAATGCCATTGAGTTTTTTTAACGATTTACATAGATCTTTATAATCCTGAATTTTCCACTCTGTACCAAGAACTCTCACGGAGCCTACTTCCTTGTATAGTTCATTATGTTCTTCTTTCTGTATAATAACACTTCGTTTTTTTTTCAACGCGTCCAAATACTCTGTCTGCTGGTAGAAACGAATGTCTTCTTACAGGAAAAATCACTAAAATATCACGTACACTTGGAGGAACATTAGTATACAACCATAATGCTAAACTGTTCATCACAATATGATTTTAATTTTGGTCGGCACAGCCATCGGCAAACAGTTTTATTATTTTGCAATTTTCGGGAAACTGATATTTATTCATAAAATCAACCAAAGCCGAAGAAACCTCATTTGCTCCACGACTTGCGGCATCTTTTTATTTATTTATTTATTTATTTATTTACCAATTATTACATGGAATGCAAACAAATACAAGATTCAAAGAAGCATCCACTAATGCCTTATTATAGATAAGTAAGTAAGGGAAACAACTTAATAACAAACACTAGAATAAAAAACAAAAGAAAAATCTTAATAATAATAATTATATAATATGTAGTCTATTATATGTCTTAAAGAATAAGAGATTAATACAAAAATGTCAATATCCGAGCACCAATCATTATAATTACGAGTTATTCTAGCAATTGGAGAGTTCATTCCCAAGTTTGTCCTATGAAAGAATTCACTAAAAATGTTATTATATCTAACTGGACGAGAAGGAATGTGAAAACTAATAAGAGAAAGCAAATCTGCACAATCTATTAGATTATTAAGTAATTTATATAAAATTAAAAGCCCTGACTGAATTCTTCGAGATTCTAATGATATAATGTCAAAATTATTTCTTGCTGCTGATAAGCTCAGAATTTCGTATGTACCATTGACTTTAAAATTTAAAAAATGTAAAAATTTATTTTGCAATCTTTCTACCCTCATTTTGTGAACCATGTAATGCGGATTCCAAATAACTGAAGCAAAATTTCAGAGAACTGTAAACATAGGCATAATAAACAGATTTGATTGACTTATCACATTGAAATGTTTTACAAATTCTCATCATGAAACCTAACATTTTACTACTTTTGTTTAAAACATAATCAATATGAAAATTAAAACTCATATTACAATCAAAAATTACTCCTAGATCTTTAATTTGTTGAACTCTGTTTAAGTAGGCATTATCAATTTTGTAATTATATGAAATTAGGTTATTATTTTTAGTAAAAGATATGCAAAAACATTTTTGTAAGTTTACAAATAGTTTATTTTTATTGCAGTAGTTATAAAACCTATCCAGATCAAACTGAACCAGACGACAATCCTCTACGCTGTGGATCTCGGAGTACATTTTCAAATCGTCGGCATATAAAAGAAATTTACAGAAAGTAAAACATTCGCTAATGTCATTAATATATATAAGAAAAAACAATAATGGACCCAAATGTGAACTCTGGGGCACTCCAGAAGTAACCACAGTTTCACCCGAACAGAATCCATTAATTGTTACAACTTGCGATCTGTTATAAAGATATGACACTAACCACCTTAATAGATCACCCTATATACCAACCTCAGAAAGTTTGTATCAACCACTTGTATCCGCTGATCCATGGCTTTGATAATGTACTCCGAGTAACACAGGAGGTTAGTTTCAATAGACCGTTGCGAGAAAAAACCCATGTTGTTCCGGAATAATAATTTATTTTTAATTTGTTAAATAACATATTTCGAACAATGCTTTCAAACACTTTACTTATGATGCATAACTTGCTAATGGCGCGATAATTAGTTACTGAAGACTTTTCCCCAGAATTTGCTCTCTCTCCAGTGCTCTTTTCCATATAGCAGGATATACACCTTCTCGCAAAGATTTATTAAACAATAACGTGAGTGGAATATATAATGATTGTGCACATCTTTTAATAAAATAGGAGGGGGTACTATCCGGCCCAGCACTTTTGTTCTCATCTAATTGGTTAAGAGTTGTAAGCACTTCATCCTTCTCTAGCACAAGATTATTCAGGTTAAGGTTGTTTGTACTCTCGGGGAATATAATCGGAATTTGTTTATATGGCTCGTAAACACTTTGAAAAAATAACGAGAATAACTCGCAAACGCGATATTCATCAGAGAACGTGCTACCTTCATAGGACATAGTGCATGGTATACCATGATCACCGCCTGCTGTTAGAGACGAAATGCCAAAAGCGCTTAGGATTAATGGTGATGTCATACTGAAGTAACGTATTTTTTGAAATCATCAGTTATTAGTTTCTTACATTTGTAACGTAAGTAGACAAATTTATTATAGTCAGAAGGGTTTCGATACTTCTTCCATTTCGTATGATATTTATTTTTCTCGCGGATATTTCTAATCGTTACTTCAGAGTAATAATTGGGATAATTATTATTAATATTATTACATTTAAATTTCGGAACATGTCTTTCAATATGTTCATCAAATATGTCATAAAAATCTTTACAGAGGAATCAATATCATTATTTGCAAACATATTATCCCAATTAATATTAGATAGTTCTTCATTTATAGCTACGTAATTTGCTTTTCTGAAATTTAGCATATTGGTTGGAATTTTATTATTCAACGTTTTTATTTTAGGACACGAAAAAATAAATTCTATTGGAACATGATGAGAATCTATATCCACTAAGGGAAAGTTACTAATATTTAAATGTTTTACATAAAAATTGTTACATAAAATTAAGTCTAAAATACGGTTATTGATATTTACCACGGAATTAAATTGAATTAGTTCACAAAAAGATAGTGCATCTATTAACATATTTGATTTTACATCAACATTTGAGGGTGCAAAAAAGAGAGCATTATTTTTAGGAATCCAGTTCACATTTGGAAGGTTGAAGTCTCCGCATATTAAAATAGTATCTTCGGAGACCCGATTTATTAAATGTTCTAAATTGCTAGCAAAACTAATTCTGGCGTACTCATCTCCGGGAGGTAGATAAACACAACACAGATGTAACTTCTTAATACCATCGTCCAGATACAGGGTTACCCATATGTCTTCTGCGTCGCTGCGCCACTTATAATGCTCGACTGCTTGGTATTCTTGCGCACTGCGATGAGCGTTCCTCCCCGTCCGACTTCTTACTAGCAGTACTCTCTGTCGCGACGAAAGACATTGTAAATTTGATTGTCGAACAATTCGTTACTATTTATACTATTATTTAGCCATGTCTCTGTGATGAAGAAAATGTCTGCGTTAGAATTGCTTGAATTTAGTTTAAAGTTATGGGTTTTTTGCCCTCAAACCCCTAACGTTCTGGTAATAAGCTGACAAATTCATGAATGGGTCTTAATAAATATATGTAACAAATAATATAATGTTTACATGGAGTTCACGTCATCAAGGCTACGAATAGATTTCACCTCGAATCATCTGTTTTCCTGACATATATATTACAATTTTTCACCCAGACATATTTGTATTTTTTTGTTTTCGCTGCATCACGAGCCTCTTCTTTAAAAAGTAGCTTGTTTTCTGAAGTTAAGTGTTCGTTTAAGAAAAGACGTTGAGAGACACCTTCAATTTTCAGCCCAGGGGGAAGTTAAGCCAATCGCTTGACGCTTAGTTTTTACTGCAGATAGAACTTCATCTTTTAATTTGCGTGACGTAAATCTAACGATAATATTTTTTACGTTATTTGTGTTGTCTCTTTTTTGAGATTGGACACGGTGGGCGTATTCAACTTGCGTTGGGTCAATTTTCACATTAAGGAATTTGGTAATGTTTTCTACTATATTCAAAACATTTTCGTTGTTCTTTACAGGTAGCGCCTTGAATTTCAATTAGTCATTTTTTGAGTATTGCTCCAGCTCGTTTACTTTCGATGTAAGCTTGCACACCTGTTGCTTTAGATTTTCGTTAGATTGTTTCAAATTTTCGATAATTTTCATGTTGTCTGATATTTGTTTTAGAGACGCCTCGAAATCGGTTACCTTGTCTGAGCAGAACGTAACTGAGTCTACAAGCTTATCTTGCGCTTTGCGCAAGGATTCTAATTGAGATTTTACATCTGACATAAAATTAGTTATGCGATCGCTTGAAATATTTGGAGAAACATTATCATTTACCATATCCTCGTCCGAGACGGTGTTGCAGCTACTACCAAGACATATTTGACACTTCCAGACAAAGCCAGGGATCGACGTAGCCTGTTTATATTGATCAGCTGATAGACCAATACACTTGAGGTGAAAAACCTGCTGACAAAACCACCACACTGAAGTCCAGCCGACTTTTTTGTCACCAATGTCGTACACGATTTGCATGTTTTGTTTGACATTTTAATTGCAATTGCGCTTAAACAGAGCACAGTTTACAACAATAAACTTTACTAAGCGCAAGATAGCTGTTTTAACTTAGTAATGAACGAACTGGAAATTAGAAATTTCCGTTTTTTCCACTATGATTAACACAAAAATTGAAGGACTCGTAAATACGCGTGTATCCACCTACTGCCTACCTACTACTACCTACTACTACTACCTACTACTACCTACCTACTGCCTACCTATCTTCCGACCATGTATAAAATACTTTAGGTGTTCAGTTTTGATATCTGTCACGCAAAAACAGTGGTATGCTAGCTGACGTAAATAAAATAC
Organism: Aromia moschata; assembly: GCA_029963805.1. Classification (NCBI taxonomy): domain Eukaryota; kingdom Metazoa; phylum Arthropoda; class Insecta; order Coleoptera; family Cerambycidae; genus Aromia; species Aromia moschata. The sequence continues at coordinate 39,885 of JAPWTK010000740.1, forward strand.
TTCTCCAATGGGAAGTTTTGAGAGGCATTGTTAATAAATAAATAAATAAATAAATTAAAATAAAAAATAATAATAAATAAATAAATATATTACATTTGCTGCATGTCAAAACAAAAGTGTACACTATCGTCAGTCTGCTCATTCATCAAAAGACGAAACTGTTTAGCTCTGAGCCTGTGGATACGTAAATCAGTTATAACTTTAGCTTTGTCAGAATTATCAGTACAACGCTTTAATTCACTATTTTTCCTAAAGCAGAAGCTGCATATATCAGAAGCCGGAGAACCAAGTCCTATGTTGAACTCGTTACAAAAAAAAATTCTAAACAAACCAAGTTTTACTTGCAGTTCTGCGGTGGATTTCGAAATGTACAACTTTGTCTGGCTTAGCATAAAACTTTTTTCTGCAAAAAACAATGTCACTCTCGGAAATTTTTAAACATTTATAGGTTTTTCCAGCGTGTTTATATGGCCGAATAAAGTTTTCAGCATTGGGAAAAATGATCCTGATACCTTATAAAAAAATACTAATTTAAACAGACAACTCTATCCAACCTAACCTCTAAAAAATCATTACATTTACATCACTTGAGAGGTCATTCATTGTTACTTGTTTTAAAATCACAGTTAACTAAACTAATATAATACCACCTGACGACTAACCATAATGCAAATCAGCTGTTGTTTAAACTTTTAACAAAGAATGGATAAAATATCCTTGAAATATACGAGTGTATAGATAAAGTTGTACTTGTAGCTGCTAGCTGCAAAAATTATATAATAATATATGTGTATATTTTTTTAGTTGAAGAATGTCAGAAAGCCTGTAAATCTCTCCGAGACAGATTTGTCAAGGAGAAGAAAAGTTGCGCATCGGGATCGGGGGCTCCTGAATCCATCTGGATCTACTTCAACAAAATGCTATTTTACAGCAAATATACCAAGCCAAGAAAGTAAGTAAATCAAACCATATATACTGGGTGTCTCAGCTTGTAGTTTACAGACTTTATCTGCTCACCCAGGATAGTTAGCACAAAATTGTACAGATATATAAAAGTTACTTGAATTCATGAGGCCTATAAAATGACATATTCCGTTTGACACGAGTCGACACAGGAGTCGCTGGGAGTCGTGTAAATGGAAAGCACACATTAAAGCTTGTCACGAGATTTACTTGTGTAGATGTATTTACCTATTTTATAAAATACATACTTTTTTTTCTTAGATTTTCTTATGTCAAGATCAAGTTACATAATTATTACATTCTTGTTTATCTACACAAGTAAATCTCGTGACAAGCTTTAATATCATATGAATTGTGGAATGTAATAAATTGATGGGTTTGATTCATTTTTCAAGTTTATTTTCTTCTTTTTAGAGCATTTAAATAAAAGTTTGTTTTTAAAATTTCCTTTTATTATTAATTTATTTATTTTTTAGTTATCGTCGTGTTTTTTTAAAATTCAGTTGCAAGATTCGACCTGAACAATTCGACACCAAAATCATAATCCGCGACCCCGAGATAACATAATTTCAGACCGATTGGACCAACTAAGACGCCATCTGAGATCCGCCATCTTAATTTTTTCTTATCTCCAACAGTTGACTCTTGTCAGTCCCTACACCATTTGTTCGAGCACCACTAAACTATCCCTAACCTATAGCAAGTTATAACTCCTTAAAATTGGTATGGTGGCCATCTTGTTTTTCGCCATTTTGATTTTTTTTTTCACCACCGCTAGAATTTGCCTAGGATATAGGTTGATATTAGTTAAGACACGATCCCGCTAAGTCTTAGTGTTTAGCCGGACTGTAGTACACCTGTGAACGCAAACGTCAGTTTATTCGTATTCCTCTTAGCAAACCCCTTTCTTTTCCACCCCCCTTTTTGGGGTGGTTTAAAAAAAATTCTCCCCCCCCCCCGGGGGCCCCCCCTTTTTTTTTTTGGGGGGTTTTTTTTTTTTTTTTTCTCCCCCCCCCCCCCCCCCCCCCTTTTTCCCTTTTCCCCCCCGGCCCCCAAAAAACACCCGGGGGGCCGAATACCCCCTGGGTCCCCCCCCCCCCCCCCCCCCCATTCTTCGCGCGAACATAAACGTGGTATATCAAATTTATAAAAAATATGCTCTAAATTCGTGTATTATTTTATTTCTTTGAAGTTATTTTGAAGACATTAAACGTGATAAAAATCCCAATGAGAAAAAATTAAAAGAATGCTATAAATAATATTCCGATAATAGCTTTAGTTCACGCTAATAAACGTACATACATATGTATGTATGTAACAACAAAAACAAAACAGTGTAATAAATAATTTTTATTGAAATATACTTGTAGATGTACAAGTAAAAAGTTTTAACAATAAGTATGGTCATTATTTGGATTATTTGAAACAAAAAAAGATGAGCCACACAAGGTATCCTGTATTATTTTTATTTCATCTGAATTTGGTTTCGATATTTTTCTTTTCTTTGTTTTATGTTTCTTCTTTGTGGAGTAAAAATGTTGTTTTTCAATGTTGTATTATCTTCCGAGTTTGTTAATTTACATAGAGCCGCAGTAGTATTTAAATTTTTTGAAATCAATATTAATGTTTCGTTATCATAACTCTGTGAATTAGCTATGATTTGAAGAGCTGTTGCTTCAATATTCTTGAGCAGAGACACTTTATCCTGCTTAAAGGTACTACTCGACAATTCTTTTACAATTTTAGTAACTTCTTCATCATTTACTGGAATATTTTTAGACGAAGTATCAGCGTCTTTGTTAAGGCAAACATAATGAATGTGTTTACAAATGTTTGTTCTTATCAAAAAGTCTATGCATGTACAATCATATGAATGAGTACATATTTGCAATACTCACAGTTCAGCGCACAACAAGGGCTTGAATTGTTTTGAGAAACCATAAACTCTTTTTCGTTGTCAATTATCAAAAAAGAGTTACTGTCACAATTATGTGTATAAATTATACAACATAAAAAATAGAGATTATGTCTACGTTACTAGACTGTGCACGTCCTGTGCACCTGCGCCTGTGCGAATGTGGCACATGCGTAGTTCATGGAGCCTATTCCTATCTTTAGCCGCTCCTAAAAATGACTAGTCCGCCATCTTGGATGGTCGCCATTTGATTAAGTAAATTTTTATTTTTTGTATTCTTTCATAAACCTATTTGATACTATATATGGGAGTGACAAAAATAACTAGTCCGCCATATTGGATTTAGAGTAAATTCATTTTATTTTCTTATTTCTTCTCAGCAAACCCTTTCATTTGATACCCATATCATGGAAATGCGCAAAATATAACTATTCCGCCATCTTAGACCGTCCGCCATTTTGAATTTAGAATGACATAACTTAGCTAACCGTGCATTGTCATCCAAACAAAACGTGTATGCAAAATTTCATCTCAATAGGTTGAGGATAAATATTTTAAAATTCAGTTGCAAGATTTGACCCGAACATACATTGCAAACTAAATAAAAGCTTGTAATAACAGGGTAAGTTTAACACATCACTTTATAAATTGCAACTGTTTATTGTTTTCATGAATTTTGTTTTTGCACATACAAGTAGTAAGTAGTATGACGCGTACGATTATGGCCCTCCGCCCGGATCTGCCGGCTTTAATTATGAGTTTCTTAGAGAAAACACAAAATGCTTCTTAAAGAGGCATTTTGTGTCTTGTATGCTGAACTTGAAGGCCATGTCTACTCACACGTCAGAGGACACACTTTAGTACAAGTCTCTCTCGTTGCTAAAATTTTCGAAGAAGTTTCTTTAAGTGAAATGGAGATATCGTGCTTGTTAAAATATACGAAAGAAATAAATAAACAACATGAAATTTGGAAGACTTACGACGATCAAGTGCTTAATATTAAAAAAAAAATATCAAACAATTACAAGAAATTGAAAATAAGGGACCGATATGTAAATTGTGGATACGGTACATTGGTATGATACATATCGTAAAGCGCTTTATAGAAGCTGAACGACTCGGAGATTGGACATTGCATTTACAGTGTGTCAAAAGTATGTTGCCTTTTTTCACAGTACAGGATACCATTCGTATGCTAGGAATGTCGGAAGTGCTAAAAAGTATGATAGTTGATCGATATTTTTTTCAAGTATCGATATCGATATTAATATTTTCAATAAGAAATATCGATATATCGGTACAATTTGAAATAAGTAAATATTGGCGCTCTAAATAATCTAGTATATTTAATCTAGTCTAGTTCAATATAATCTCATATTACAGTAGACGCTTTCTTAACCGGCGCAGCTTTAACCGTCCCGCCGCTTTAACCGGCCTGCTTTCTAAAATCTTAGCCAAAATGGAGTTTGATGGAAAAAGCCTGATTGAAGCTTTGAAAACAATTAACATAAAGGACGTAATTTTGATGGTTGCAGTATCATTTGATGAAATACCAAAATCTACATTTGTCAAATCGTGGAGGAAAGCATGGCCTGACATTGAACAAGTTTTTGAATCAAGTTTGGAGGACACTTACTTGGGAAATGATGAACAAACCAACACAGAACCTGAGCCAGATGGCAATGCAACTTTACTAAAAGACTTACAACAACTTCCCGAAACGAGTGATTTTCAACTTCAAGATGTTCAGGAATGGGTTCTTGAAAGTGACGACGTCCTTGAAAATGAAATGTTGAATGATGACGTGATAGTTCAGACTGTTATCAACGAAGCACTAGAGGAAGAGGAAGTCGACTGTGAGTAGGACAAAGAAGACAACACGGTTACCCACGACGAAGGAAAAGAGACTCTTCAGGTGGCGGCGATGTACATTCAGCAGCAGAAGGATGCTAGTGCAGTAGACGTAATGTTCATACGAAAATGGCATGACTACGCTTTTAAAAAGTCGATTCAATACAAGAAGCAGCAGAAAATAACAGAATTTTTTAAGCCATTGTAGGCCTACTTTTAAAAAATATTTTGGAGCGATGTGTGGCTTTTTCCTGTAGGTATGTATATACATACATATTTTGTACAGTTTGTGAAATGTTAATTTTTAATGTGTGTTTCTAATACAGAATAAAGGTTCTGTTTTCTTAGTGTTTTGAAAAAACTTTTTTTTTCTTCCTTGCGCAGATGTTTTTTAAATGGGTTTTCACTACCTTCTCTTTAACCGGCTTTTTTAGTTATCCGGCCCTGGGTTGGTCCCGTCAAGTCCGGTTAAGAGAGCGTCTACTGTAGTACTAAATAAATACCAATCGACGGACATTATTTCTAATAAATCAAGTAACAATTATCTCAAAACACAAATAATGATAAGAATATTTTTTTATTTATTAATTAAACTTCTTATATTTAATAGCAGATTGTTTTAAAAAAAGATTAACCGAACAATCACTTAAGAAAACCAATATTTATCTGACAGACAAAAGAAAAAGTCTCAGCTTGATGTGTTCTGCTGTAAGCCGACTTCTGTTATTGGGTACTGTGAGATTTACAGCAGATGCCACCCTTCCGATGAAACTGAGGATTCAGCAGGTATCAAATACTTCAGAGCTATTTCTGAAAGGACTGGGGTAAAATGGCGAATATCAAACCAGAATTTTATTGGATTCTGGGTATTATGGGCTGGTCTAGATATTGCTTCAATTCGCTAGGCATCCCAACAGAAGCCACTTGTGAACAACGTCATTTTATTTAAATTATTATTTTTTCACAAAGTTGACATTACCTTTTTCTCAGCTAAAAAAATTACCTCAATTTGAAATACTGACCATGAGTGTTGCAATTGATAAAAAATATCGATTTCGATACTTGAAATTTTAAATCGATATATCGAAAAATTAAATATCGTCCAAAAATATCGATATCTCGAATAAAAAATATCGATATATCGATACATCGATGTTTTTCCGACATCCCTATCGTATGCCCAAATGCTGTCATATATACAGGGTGGCGCAAAATGACAGTTATGGTTTGAATGCTTTATAACTTTATTATTTATTTTTCTTTTTATCTTTTTTTGTTTCAGAACTTGGTAAAGTACAATTAGAAAAGCGAAAATAGAATGATACACGATAGAACAACGAAGCAAAATCGTCGAATTTTATTTTTTAAACGGACGGTCAATTGTGTGGACGCAACGTGCATATCGTCGACATTTTAATGTGCGCACTGGACCCTCAGTGACAACAGTAAATCGTCTGACTGCAAACTTTCGGCAATACGGTTCAATAAAGGAACCGTTCTGGCGCCGGAAGACCACGTACAGCACACACAGATGAAAATATTGAACGTGTACGGGAGAGTGTGGAAGAAATTCCAGAAACGTCGACAAGAAGACGTTCGACGCAACTTGAGCTATCGCGAAGGTCCTTGCAGAGGATTTTGGCTACATTGCATACAGGGTAGGATTCAAAAGTAATGAGCCTTTGTTCAAAAATATACATTTATTGAGCAAATCGGTAGATACAACTAATAGTCTGCAAAATAAGCACCTCCTGCATCAATACACTTTTGTAAGCGGCTTTTCCATGACTTGAAGACGTCCACGTAGGCCTGTTCCGGGATGGCTGCAAGGGCTGCCTTAACATTTGCTTGGATGCCCTTGATCGAGTCGAAGCGTTTCCCTTTCAGTGCTGATTTTAAGCGCGGAAACAAGAAGAAGTCAGGAGGCGACACGTCCGGACTGTAGGGAGGTTGGGGGACCACCTGAACGTTCACCCGGGCCAGGTAGGAGCTCACGATGAAGGCGTTGTGACTGGGCGCGTTATCGTGGTGAAGCCTCCAGTTTTGGTTGATGTCCCTTCGCTTGCGCGCGACGCTTCTTTTCAGCCTTTTCACGACTTCCAAGTAGTAAGCAGCATTAATGGTCTGCCCGAGAAGGACAAACTCGTAGTGGACCATCCCCTTCACTCCGAAGAAGGCGATGAGCATGGTCTTCATCTTCGATTTGCTCATCCGCGCTTTCTTGGGACGGGGTGAGTTTGAGGTGTGCCACTCAGAGCTTTGCCTTTTTGTCTCTGGATCGTACTGGAAAATCCAAGTTTCGTCGCCGGTTATCACTTTTTCGAGAATGCCAGGATCATCCTCACAGATTTGCAGCAGTTCTAGACATCGGAGCACTCGGTTGTTTTTTTGTTCTTCAGTCAAAACTCGACACGAGTTTGGCGAGACCTTCCGCATGTGCAAGTCCTCGGTAACAATGCGTTGCACCGTTGCCTCCGATAAGTCCAGGGCCTCTGCTACTTGGTAGAAACTTAAACGCCGGTCCATGTTCAAAAAAATCACGCACTCGCTGCACATTAACGTCAGTTCGGGCCGACGACGGGCGTCCAGGCCGGGGGTTTGTCGGTCACCTCTTCCCGGCCCTCCCTAAAAGCCTTGTGCCACTTTTTCACTTGAGAATAGGATAGACACTCATTACCAAACGCCTGTTGAAGGATTGCAAACGTTTCGGAAGGAGACTTGCCTAACAGGAAGCAGAACTTGATCGCGTACCGTTGGTCTAACGAACTTTCCATTCCGCCGTGTAACGCAGGGGTTCCCGTCAAGACTGATCCTACCGCTTTGAAAGGTCGGAGGCAACTGAGCTCCGTTGCGTTGTGAAGCCAACCGCCACCATCACCGTCGCTGGCGAGTGGAGCGCGCGGCGAGGTACGCTCGCGTCAGAATAACAATAATAATAATAATAATAGACTTTATTGTAAATTTAAGAAAAATTTACAAAAGGCGAAGTTCAGAGTAGTCACACAATGACCCCCTGCTCTTCCACTTAACCATATGTAGAACAATTCCTAAATAGTGTTATGTACAATGATATTATATCTTACATACATATATCTATCACAAATCTATATGAGTTGTATGAAACATTTAAAAGATAGATTATATGTGACATATGAAATGCTACATTAAGACCTAATTATATAATACATACCTACACACATACAATATAAAACAAATTTTAATAATACACATATACAGAATTCTACAGTAGAAAAAAATTACAAACTGTACACAAACAAACATCAAACAAATATAGAAGTAATGAAATGAAAGTGAATAAATAATGACAGAAGTGAAGTGGACTGAGTTTCAACTAATTTTTGAATTGTTTTGTAATAGCAAATATTCAATGCTTTTTTTAAATTTGTGGGAAGAGAATGTTTTAGTATCTGAAGGCACTCTGTTATACAACTTGCAAATGTTGTATCTAAAGGATCTCTGAAAAACAGCTGTTTTATGGCTAGGAACAGTGAGCAGGTTTTTATATCTTACATTAACGTGGTGTATGTCTCGTCGGAAACTAATTTTATCAAATAAATAAGAAGGACATTTCGAACTTATTATTTTATTATACAAAACCAAACAATGGAGAAGTCTCATTCCTTCCATGCTTAACCATCCTAAGTTATAAATATGTTTAGAAATCCCAGACTGAAATTTCCTAATACCAAAAATAAATCGCACACAGGAATTCTGCACCAACTGTATTCGCTGCGAATCATATGCAGTTAAACACGGGCCGTAAATTGTATCTCCATAATTAAAATGAGATAACACCAATGAATCACACAACTGCTTTTTAAGAGAGCGACTAATAATTGCACGATGGTTATATAATAATTTTAAGTTATAAAATGCTTTTTTAATACAACTGCTAACGTGTTTAGTGAAACGTAATTCATTATCCATTATTATACCCAATTTTTTTGTGCTATCTACAATTTCTAGTGGTACGTTGTTAATTTCAAGTTTTATATGTTGTTCACATTTCAGTCTAGATAACTTCCTACCGAATACCATAGCTTTACACTTGTCAGGATTTATAATAAGACAGTGATCTTCCGAGAATTTCTGCAGTGCTCTGAGATCCCTACTAATATTGGTGATAGCTTCATCAACATTATCCGCGTTAAACGCCAAGTAAAGTTGCGTGTCATCTGCATATCATTGTGTCATATAAATTGTAAAATAGTCATATAAATTGTCAAGTGTCATATAAATTGTAAAAAACAACGGTCCTAGAATTGATCCCTGAGGAACTCCACACGAAATGTTTTTCATTTCTGATAGCATGTCATTGATTTTTACTAATTGTTTTCTGCCTGTGAGGTAATTTTTAATTAGATTTATGGCACTACTCTGGAATCCGTAGAAATTTAAAATAGCTAAAAACAAGTTGTAATTTAACCGATCAAAAGCCTTGGAGTATTAAAAGTAACTAAGTAAACTAAGAGTATTAAAACCGTTACCTCATTTTTATCTATCGCCGAAATGATATCATCTGTTACGTGTAAAACTGCTGTGGTGCAGCTATGTTTAGGTCTAAAACCTGATTGTACTTTTGTAAGCAGGTTAAATGTCTTATTGTGTTCCCTAATTTGTGAATCAAGTATTCTTTCAATTATTTTCGACAGCGTTGGCAAGATACTGATAGGTCTTAAATCTTTAAAAGTTACAGCATGATTAATTTTTGGCACTGGTATAATATGTGCAATTTTCCAACTATTAGGAAAAACACTATTTTCTATACAAAAGTTAATCAAATGAGTAACAAAAGGAATTATTAGCGGACAGCAGTAAAGTAACATATTAATATTTATGTTATCATGACCGGTAGCTTTCGATTTAATTGATAATATATGATTATATATTTCCTCCTCAGTGACGCATTTAAATTGAAATTGAGTGATATTTTGATCTTTAATATTGTTTAAGTAACTATTTACTAAGCCTTCATTAGGTACACTATTTTCTTGAGTTATGCTGCAGAAATAATCTTGAATGCCCTCAACATCTCTCAAGTTTTCAGGTATTTGCGGTTTATGCTTTGAGTAAATATCTAATTCCTTTAAAATGCCCCACGAGTTTCTACAATTATTTCTATTAGTAGCAAATTCTAAGTAAGCTTTTTTTCATTTTTTATGGACGTATTCACAAAGTTTCTCATCTGTTTATAGTTATTCCAGTCTTCTATATTTTGAGTTCGTTTGTATTTTATTAGTGCTTTGTCGCGCAACTTACAAAGTAATTTTACATTATCCGTCATCCAAGGGGCCTTTCTTTTTGTAATTTTTACTGTTCGAGTAGGTGCATATATATCAAATAGACTTGTAATACAAATAATTAAAATACTCAAGCTTTTCGTCTATGGAGTCTATGTAAAAAATATTTTCAAATGGCATGTTACAAAGTTCAGCATAAAATTGTTCATAAACAAAACTACTAAAATCCCTATAAGTATAAAGCTTTGGTTGATGTTTTACAGTTGTCACATGTAGCATGCATCTTATCAGAGAATGATCAGAGATATCCAAATTGTCAACTACCTCTGATTTTTTAATAACGTCATTATTAGAGCACAATATCAAATCTAAAAAATGTTACGATTTAAAGCATGACCGTGTGAGACAAAATAACAGAGTTTGTATAATAAAAAAAAATTAATCAACAACACACTCTGTGGCGCGTTTCGCCAACCAAGTTGGCATCTTCAGGAGAAGATTAAAACTTCAGGAGAACATGAATTTAACTTTGTTTAAAGTAAATGTGAACCAAAGCTGTTCATAACATACATCATTTATGTTTACTTCTACTCTTTTGTAATTAATCCCCGTTTTAATGTAAAGTAAGATACCTCCCCCTCTGCCACTTGGTCTGTCTTGTCTAATCAAATTATAACCATCAATCCACAACACATTATCATCAATCTCCTCTGATAACCATGTTTCTGTTATTGCAAAAAATATCATAGTTGCTACTAACTATGTGGTCCCTAACAACATCTAGTTTAGGTATAACTGACCTTGAATTAATATGTCCTATTGTTACAAATTTTGACATGAAAGCCATTAGAAATAATAAACATATTAAAAACTAGCTGATACAAAATCACTACCGGAGGAAATAGTTAGTTTGAAATTATTCAACCTATGTTGGTAAGAGGGACATTTCTGATCCATAGATGAATGTGTAACGTCGAATTTGGTTTTATAACGCATATTAGAATGAGTGCAAATTGTACATTTTTTAGCATCCGATTTACAGTCCTTCAGATCATGATTTTCAGCGCAAACAGGACATACCACGTCGGTGGCACGACAGTTATTTTTAATATGTCCAAATTTTGAACATTTAAAACACCGGATAATGTGGTAACATTCTTCAACAAAACACTTTTTCCAGCCAAAATAGACAAATTTACGATTTACTAGCGAAGACCCTAAGTCTTTAGGTACCTCTATGATTAAATGAACTAAGCGTTTATTTTGCAGCTGTTTAACTAATTTTATATCATTTGTTTCCACTGATAGTTCATTTCTGCTGATGATTTGCTCACAAATTGCTTGTTCATTATCAGGAATGTCTTCAGCATTAACATTAACTATTTTTAGTCTAGGGTTCAACTTACGTGGAAGTTCTACAGCACACTTGTCACCAAATTGTGTTTCTATACAGTTCCTCAATACCTGCAATGAGTTTGTATGATCACAGTTTACAATGACACCTCCACTAGACACAGAATTTACAGTCGCGATGTTTATTTTCATTGTTGTCGGATTTATAACCTTCTTAATTTCGTTCCGCATATCTAGTTTTTTATTTTTTACTTTATCAGTAGGCCGAATTATCAGAGAGTTTTTACTTCTAAGTACACTGCTATAGGTTGCCATCTGTTTAGCACCAGACGAACTGTCATTGTCAATATTATTAACGAGAATACCACGTGAAGAAGAAACTGATGAACTAGCTGATAAACTTTGCCTCTCCAAGTAACTGATTTTTTCTTCTTGCAACTTAACAATCCTTTCTAAATGTTTAACTAATTTATTAAGGGTTTCAATCTGTGTTTTATAAGTCACTATGTCTTCACATGCTGTTCCAGACTCTGCACTTTCCGAATGTTCTTTTTTTCCACACATCTTCTACACTGCCAGTATTTACGTTCGGGTAGTACAACGTTTATTTCTCTTAAATGTTTGTCAATACATCGTGAATGAGCACAATTGTCACAAGAATAACACATAACACAATCTTTACGGATGCCTATATCACATATATCACATTTTAATTTTTTTTTTCAAGCATTAACTTTGTAATACTTTCAGGGAGAACTGAATCGTATGTGTCTCCTGTCGCCATATTGGTTCTGGAATAAAATGGAATAAAATGGGGCTCATTACTTTTGAATCCTACCCTGTATGTTTCCGTTTAAAATCCAGCTCATGCAACAATTGAAGCCGGCAGACCATCAGCATCGGCTTGATTATGCCACTGCGTTCCAGCAAAAGGCAAGAGAAGATCCCGCTTTCATCCACAATTTGATAATGAGCGACGAAGCCCATTTCCATTTAAACGGCTTCGTCAATAGACAAAACAGCTGGATATGGGAGAATCCTACAGTGGTTCATAAGCGGGAATTACACACATATAGGTGCACTGTTTGGTGTGGTGTATCGTCCGAACGCATCTATGGTCCAAATTTTTTTGAAAACGCAGGCGGTGTTGCAGTTAACGTAACTGGTGCTCACGGTTTACCGCACTATGTTGGAATTTTTTTAATGCCAGCTGTAGCAAATTATCCGCACATGTGGTTTCAACAAGATGGAGCCACGGCCCATACAGCAAGGGACACAATGGTTCTGTTACGAGAGATTTTCGGCGAACGCATTATTTCGCGCAGGAGCGACTTTAACTGGCCGTCGCGTTCACCAGATTTAACCGCTGTTAACTGTTTTCTTTGGGCTTATTTAAAAGAGCGAGAGCGAGCCAGCAACCATCCGTGAACTGAAAATCAATATTCGTAATAGAATAATAGAAATAAAAAAGTTATAAATCATTCAAACCATAACTGTCATTTTGCCTTTATTTGCAAGCCATGTTATCACTAGAATCAACAATGGACATTTTTGAGTACGACAAATTTGCAAAATGTGGTTATTTCACAATTAGGTGATCCGAAAAAGCATGGTCTGGCATCTTTACAGATATGAATATTGAACAAGTTTTAATTATTGCCATGAAAACCAGCGGTGGGTTAACTCTCGGGCGTGGCATCACTGATAGTGTTGTCGCTAAATGGATTTTATCTACTATAGCATTAACAGAAGTATGTAATGAAGTAGACAAATTTTGCAACGTTTCATTCGACACGTCGCGTCGGAGCAACATGTAGACACTCGAGTTTCGCGAATTAAAAGAGATGCCGATGATTTGCAAAAAATAGACGATTTCTTCGATAAATATAACCGATTTCCAAAATTAGACTGTTTAATGTCTATTTACTCGGGAATCATAGGGCGATACAAGTATTAATTGTCATAATGCACGTGAAGAGGGACTCAAAGTATTACAAACATTCGTTGGAAAACCATTTAGTAATATGAAAGCGTCATTAAAAAATAAAGTTCGGCCTCTTAGCACAGTTTCATCAAGCATAAACATTCAATAGAATGTCGTTGTTATTAATCCGTTATTTTTTCAGCGAATCTCTTTAAATTTAAAAGATCCAAAAGATATGAACGATTACTTAAAATATGAGCTTGCACCGTTTCCACTTTCTCTCTTTGATGAAGATGGAATGCGCGAGACGCAGAAATCTAGTTTCTACGACAATTTTACGTGTTTACCTCAGGACCCACTGATAAATGAACATTGTGTTTACGTTATAGACGGCGGAAATTCATTACATCGTGCTATTTGGCAACGCAATATGTTAATGAAAGAAATTATCGATAAATACGTTGAATACGTGCGTAAGTATAAAAAAGTTGTCATTGTATTCGACGGTTAATAATTAGTATGATTTCTAATAAGTTACAAAATGCAGAATTTCAAACTCGTATAGCACGCGAAGATGCTGATTCACTCATTATTCGAACAGCAAAGAATTTATCTGCAGTGGATTCAAAATAATGTAATCGTAGTTGGGGAAGATGTTGATTTAATTGTACTACTAACTCAATTAACGCCCGCTACAAAACGGATTTACTAAAAATTTAGGAAAAGGGCAAGAAAGAGATCGTTGGTACAGTAACGACAGTTTCAAACATCCCAAATTTAAAAAATATGTTGCATTTTTCCATGCCGCTTCGGGCTGTGATACGGTCTCGGCGATGTATAAACAAGGGAAAAACAAATTGATAAAAGTATCCAATGCCAATCGTGATTATTTGAAATTAATAGATATTTTTTATGAAAAACATCCTCTTCCGAACATAATTACCAAAAATATGTGTAATATAATATCATTACCATATTGTAATAAAAAAAAGGGCAATACCGCCTTAAACAACTAACATCAAGAGTGCTTATCAATACTGGCGCAAAATTCATATTTCATAATGCGCTCATTGTAACCTGGCATTTAAAAGTCTTACAATTAGTGGAACATGATGAAACAGGCTTATTGATAGGACGTAGGATTCTGGTGAAATAGGAAATTTACAAACACAAAAAAAAACAGTTTGTTCCTCCACAATTAGTTATTGTTTCACTTATGTGTCTTCAGAATTTAAAACATTTAAAATTAAATAGAATTCAATATTAAAAGTATGAGTATTTTTATTATTTAATTAGTTACCTCTGGTCACGCCAAGTGTATGTTTATTGCGTACGGCTGTTTTGTATTTACTTAATACAAGGTAGATATTGTAGGTTGACCATTGTATCAAATAAACATTAAATTGTCTTCACCAGTGGCGGTGCTTGATATTTCAGTTAGTCATATCTTGAAAACGACGCATGGGACCCACTTCAATTTTTAGGTGTTGACTATACACCTCTTACAGAAAGGATTTATAGTGAAAAAACCGTCAGCAAAGTTTGCGAAAAAATTTTCAAAAACACTGGAGCACTCCCTGGGTTCTCAGTAACGCTCTGTGGAATATTTGCAGTATATTTTTTTCCATAATCTAGAAACAAATATAAGGAGACGTTTTTCGATTTGTTACAAAATATTTTTGTTTCAAAAAGTTATGGCCATTTTAATTTTGGGAAACAAAATGTTCCTATAAAATTAAAATTAAAATGGCCATAACTTTTTCAAAAAAAAAATATTTTGCAACAAATCGAAAAACGTCTCCTTATATTTGTTTCTAGATTATGAAAAAAAATATACTGCAAATATCCCACAGAGCGTTACTGAGAACCCAGGGAGTGCTCCAGTGTTTTTGAAAATTTTTTCGCAAACTTTGCTGACGATTTTTTCACTATAAATCCTTTCTGTAAGAGGTGTATAGTCATCACCTAAAAAGTGAAGTGGGTCCCATGCGTCGTTTTCAAGATATGGCTAACTGAAATATCACGCACCGCCACTAGTCTTCACGTAGTTTATACCTTGCGTTTTTTTATTAAAATGTATAAGATCAACAGAACTCATAAATTGACTTCGGCGCCATCATTTAAAATTTCCTAAAAATTACATCTGGTTCTACCAACATAATGCGGCCTTAAATACTGGCGCAAAATTTAAATTTCTTAAAGCGGTCATTGTAACCCGCTGAAATAAGTTCATTGACTCGCAAAAAAAAAACAATTTGTTCTTCCACAATTAGTTATTGTTTCACTTATGTGAGATGAGTGATTAGAGTGGGAATTTAAGACATTTAAATTAAAAATAATTCAGTACTAAAAATGTGAGTACTTTGATCATTTCATTAATATATGTATAGTTATATTAGCCTATTTTAGATTTACGTACCAGTTATCCTATATTTAATACTTAAATATTAAATATGGGCCCTAAAAAGAGTCAGGTTTGGAGTCATTTTTCAGACGAGACTGGGGGCAAAGTAAAATGTTTATACTGTGGGCAAACATTATCTATAAAAAATAAATCAACATCTACACTAATTCGACATATAAACCAAAGACACCCTACGCAGTCTGTCAGTAGACAAGCAATAGTGGAAGCTCATGTTGAAGAAAATATTTCCACATCCACACAAGTCACCTTAAGCTCAGCCGTCTACGTCCGCAATAAAAGAATTTCGCCGCATCGTCGCATTTCAGGCGCAGGTAAAATTCAAACCATCACTGGGTTTTTTCAAAAGCCTCTGTCAATTAGTAAACAAAAAGAAATTGATAAGCAGTTAATTTGCATGAGCACAAAAGAGTACCATCCCTTCAGCATTGTCGAAGATACAGAATTTAGGCATTTACTGTATTTATTAAATCCTAATGACAAGATCCCTACAATTTACAATGAAACAGTTGATTCTGTAAAACACCGTTTGGAGAGAGCTTTTGCAGTGTGTCTAACTACTGACGGATGGACATCGCGTTCAAATGACAGTTTTTATAGTGTTACCGCTCATTATATTGTGGAAGAAGATAATCACACCTTCCTGTCCTTAGATTTGTTAGGATGTATACCCTATACAGAGAGGCATACTGCTGAAAATATATCGAATAAGCTTAAAGAAGTAATAGAAGAGTGGAGAATAACTAACAAAATAGCTGCCATTGTTTCAGACAATGCGGCAAATATGAAAGCAGCTGTGCGCATTGGTGGTTGGCGTTTCTGGGGTTGCTTTGCTCATTCATTAAACCTGGTTACTCAGTCAGAATTAAATGAGATTAAGAGCACATTAGATAAAATAAAACGTATAGTAAGCTATTTTAAACGTAATAGCCATGCAGCTGCTCAATTAAAAGCCACAGCAGAACGTATGGACTTACCACCGCTAAAATAAAAAAATGACGTTCCAACACGTTGGAACTCTACATTTGACATGGTACATAGAGTTTTAACTATGAAAAAATGCAATAATATTGTGACATTTGTGACAGCTGACATTTATTAAGTGTTATAGTTTACATACTTAGTTTATTTAGTTTATACACACTAGTTATTAGTAAAGAATTGTATGGAATGACATATTGAATATTCTGGATGTCAAAAGAATTTCTAGAAATGTAGAAACTATAAATACTGGTGTTGTTGCTAGGATGAGTTAGTTATGTTTTGAATGTTACATGTTAAGACCCACGAGTTGTAAAAGTGTTAATAAAAGTGTTTAGTAGTGAAGAAGTAAATTATTTAGAGAGAAATACGTAACATTTGGTGACAGCGGTGGGATAATAATTCGAAAAAAAAAAAAAACTTATGGTGAAACGAGACTACAAAATACAACGAAGAAACGACGACAATGGATGTAAGTGAAATATTAAAATTCTTGCAACAAGGACGACAAGAAGACCGTGAGGAGGCAGAACGACGACGACAAAAGGACCGTGAGGAGGCAGAACGACGACGACAAGAGGACCGTGAAGAAGCAGAAAGGCGAGAGGAAAAGCGGCGACAGGAGGACGAACGGCGAAGACAGGAGGACGAACGACGACGACAAGAGGACCGAGACGAGGCGGAGAGGCGTCATCAGGAAATTTGTGAGTCCCAATAAGTAATAAACACCAGGTTGAATGCATTTTCTGGGAGGATTGATGGCGTGGAACAGCAGATTGACCAGGTAGGCATTAAAGTTAATCGAATTGAGAAGGTGGTTGAAGAGAAAAAAAGAAATCGAGGAAAATTAGAAGACACTAGACGGCAAGTACAAAAAAATACTGGAAAAGATAAATGGTCTGGAGCACCAATTACATCGTACTTCAATAGCCGATTCAGGAGATTGTCCGACCTCACCAGCTACTCCGTTACAACATTCAAGCCTTATGACACTGAAAGGTCAGTACACAAAATGCTAAAGCCTCCTACGTACGATGGACAGTCATCATGGTCCATGTACCGCAGACAGTTTGAAGCTGCCGCAAGGCCAACGGATGGACTCCACAAGAAATGGCTACTTCGCTGGTCATATCTCTCAGAGGTCAGGCACTAGAAATTTTACAGAGCATCCCGGAAGAGCACAAAACGATTACGACAGGATTGTAGGAGCATTAGAAATAAGGTATGGACACAAATATCTCCGTCAAGTTTACCAATCCCAAATCAAGAGTAGACAACAAAAACCAATGAGTCCCTTCAAGAGTACGAAGCTGACATCGAACGACTTGTCCATTTGGCATACCCTCAGGCACCGACGGAATTTTTAGAACAAATTGGCATCCAGACATTTATTGACTACTAGACACAGAGATGCAGCAAGCTTTGCGGTTGGCAACCACCACGATCTGTGATGCACTTATAGCTGCCCTGGAATTTAAAGCAGCTAAAGAAGCGTCAGGAGCTACAAATCTCTAGTAAGGCAAGTTAAATTTGACGAATGCCAGTCCTTGAAGACACCATAAAGAAAATAATACGAGAGACATTAAATGAGAGGAGACCTTCAAACTACCACCAAAGGAACTAGGCGCTCTACAACTGCGGGAAAATTGGACATCTACAGCGTTTTTGCAGAGCCAAACAAGTACCAGCCAAGATCTTACGCCAGATCGACAACCGGAACATAGGTCGAGCCGGGCCCAAATGAAAGGAACTGGAGAGAAGAAAGCAGGACACCGACGAGTACGCAGGACAGGAATGGTCGCTTCCCTTCCCCAAAGCGAGAATCTCGTTGCAGATACCACCGAGAAATTCGGAAAACGACAACTAGTCGATGCTAGGGGGCGCGTGTCGACTACTTATACTCAATGCCCCAAGATTTCTATCTCAGATAAAAGTAGCGATGCAAGAGAGAACCAGGACGCGCAGGTGCGGGAGATGTCCGATCAGCACCTTTTTGTGGACAGCATGATGAACGAGTCGGTGATTCAAGAAACAAGAACAGGTCCATTTGCGTGGACGTCATGGACAGACTGAAGGAGTTCTACCTGTACTCGATTCTTCGAAAGATACTTGCAATGAACTGTTAATGGCAACAACATAGAGGTTGAAGATGAATGGTCCTCGGAGGAATTAAAGAAGAGTCAGAAGAAAGACAGTGACCTGAAATTAATCCGGAACTGGCTAAAGAATGGAGTTCGACCAACTTGGCAGGAAGTTTCCAGATATGGTACGACTATCAAGGGATACTGGGCTCAATGGAATTCCCTTTGTCTTCGCGATGGCCTACTGCATCGGAAGGGGAGAGCCCCGATGGAGTATCCGCAGTTTACCAGTTGGTCTCGCCCAAAGCAGCCACCAAGTGTTAGAAGAACTGCCAACAGCCCAACCGGAGGACTTTTGGAGTAACCAGGACTTTGGCTCGAGTAAGGGACCGATTTATTGGATAAACTGTCGCCGAGACGTCGAAGAATGGTGCAAGAGATGTGATCTGTGCTCTGCTAAAAAGGGACCAAAAACAAGAAGCCGTGGTAAAATGGTGCAGTACTTATCCGGAGCACCATTCGAGAGAGTAACAGTGGACATTCTTGGACCATTACCTGTAACCGCCCGTGGAAACAAGTACTTGATGGTGGTAATGGATTATTTCTCGAAATGGCCCGAAGCAGTACCTCTCCCAAATCAAGAAGCAGAAACTGTAGCCGAAGCATTCATCGAGAATGTCTAGCTGACATGGAGTGCCCCCTCGAACTGCATTCCGATCAAGGAAGAGAATTTCGAATCAGAGCTGTGGCAAGAAGTGATGAAAACAATGGGCATCAAGAAAAACCCGAACAACTGCGCTTCATCCCCAGTCGAATGGCATGGTTGAACGCCATAACGAACCATACACTACCTGTCTAAATTTGTGTCTGAAAATCAAAGGGACTGGGACAAATTGGTGCCTCTGTTCTTGCTGTCGATCGAAGTTCCCAGCATGAGTCGACTACCTACACTCCGTCTTGCTGACCTCTGGAAGAGAAATGAAGGTTGCCTACTGATCTCATACTTGGCCATCCAGTAGAAGAAAATCAGGAACGATCTTTGCCAGAATTTGTGGAGGACTTGCGAGAGAGAATGGACCTGATCCACCGATTTGCCAGGGAGAAGCTGAAAATTCACAGCGACAAAATGAAGCAGCGTCTCGACACTACATCAACAGAGACTGCATTTAAGCCTGGTGATGCAGTATGGTTGTACGCCCCAAAAAGGACGAAAGGAAAAAGTCCAAAGCTTCAGAGCAACTGGGAAGGCCCGTACACCATAATAAAGAAAATCAACGACCTGGTCTACCGCATCCAGCTGTCTCCAAGAAGCAAGCCGAAGGTGGTCCATCTGGAGAGACTCGCAAGGTATACAGGACATAATCCACCCGACTGGTTTGTCGTCGAGGATCCACCGCCTAGGACTGAAGACAGTGTTATTCGGGACGAATAACCTTAAAGAGGGGAGCAATGTACATTTGTGACAGCTGACATTTATTAAGTGTTATAGTTTACATACTTAGTTTATTTAGTTTATACACACTAGTTATTAGTAAAGAATTGTATGGAATGACATATTGAATATTCTGGATGTCAAAAAAGAATTTTCTAGAAATGTAGAAACTATAAATACTGGTGTTGTTGCTAGGATAGAGTTAGTTATGTTTTGAATGTTACATGGTTAAGACCCACGAGTTGTAAAGTGTTAATAAAAGTGTTTAGTAGTGAAGAAGTAAATTATTTAGAGAGAAATACGTAACAATATCAACATCAACTATTTTAAGTACTGCATCTCTTAGAAAAGACGATTCAGAATCAATTGTACTATTGCAAAATGAAGAATGGATAATAGCAGAGCAATCAATAAAGGTACTGAAAATTTTTAATTTGGTAACAACGGCCATAAGTTCGGAACAAAGGATTAGTGCCTCTACCATCATCATTTTAATAAATGATGACAAGCAAATTAGTAAACATTTAAATACATTTGATTTAAATACTGCCACGCCTTTAAATGAAAATATGATAAAAAGACTTCAATTTGAACTCAAACAGACCTTGAACTATCAACTATCCTTGACCCCAGATTTAAAAAAATTTAATTCATTGATGACAAAAAAATACAAAAGAACGGTAGAAAGTTTATACACGAAGGTAGCAAACACAAAATTATTGAACGAAAATCCAGAGAATATAAAACATACTGAAATTACTGAAAACACGGATAGACAAGGGAACCAATGTACTGCACCTGGAAAAGAAAATTTGCTTCAGCATTTATGGAAAGATTTTGATAATGGAGTTCAAGCACATTTAAAACCTCATCCAACAGCATCGGCTATTGTTGAAGTGGATAAATATTTAGATGAACCCATTCTACTAAGAAGAAATAGCTCAGGTGTATGCCAGGATCCTCTTGTCTGGTGGTATCAAAGAACACATATATCCGAAATTATACCAAATTATGAAAACAAGACTCTGTATCATGGCTACATCTGTCCCATGCGAAAGAATATTTTCGAAAGCCGGACAGATCGTTACGGAAAAGCGAGAAAGATTAACAACGGATAAAATATCTCAAGTAATTTTTTTAAATCATAATTTGAACAATAAATATTGATAAGTCTGTCTTCTTTTCGTCCAATTTGACATACCTAAAGTTAGTTTTTCTTACATCGGAAACGATTTAGTATTATATTTTGTATTTATGCTTGTTATAATTTTGCATTATTTAACAAAGGTTTCGGTGCTTACTAGGTTGTGATTTTTTGGACATTAATCTTAATTCTGTTGCATATAGACCATAATTTTGACAATATTTTATAATTTTTTTTGTTTTAGGTTATAGTACAAATAATATTATTTACATGTAGCTAAGATAAAATAAAATGTATCCAACTAAAAAAAATCAGCTGTCCATCGTACTACTACCAACTACCATCGTAACCAACATAAACTACTCCAAACGATATGTCCAAAAGTCCCGTCTTCCTCTCTCCTAAACATAATGTATTTAGATGTCTTTCAAAACAAGATGTAACGTCCAACTGCTTGCGCTTGATGCGGCCACTTATCACCGCACAGCGGACGCGACTCTCAACGCCGCCCATCTTGGGTGTCATTAGAGTATTACCGTGTCATGGAAGCTGTTTCAGTACACATGCCACACATAAAGGCGTCAGCACAAAAGTGTTATTCGACACGGTGTTACACATCTCTAGATCGCATCGATCACCTAGTCCGTCGCGACGCTTCAAGTTTCGTTTACTCCAGCCCCAGTGCTGAACCTTATTAGCCTAGTCTAACTATTTTCTACTGTATTCCGCGATAATTGTGTTTAATATTTGTATAGTAGTGAGTAATATAGTGTGGTTTGAAATTAATTTCTTTCAATACGTTAAATATTTAATTCCCTGATCCTAATCCCAACCCTCGTCGACGCCAAACGGATTCCAGCCAAGGAGACCTGCCGCTGCATCCAAAGGAAAGCGACCAGGAGGATATTCACAACACGTCGAGCCTATCCGGCGTCTTTATCAAGGCGCTCGGGGCCAAAATAAATAAAGACCACTACGTTGTATTATTTCACCTCTCCTCCCCTAGTGTAACCCAAGTGTCGACAAGAATGTCTCAGGAAAACGGGGGTAAGTAAGTAGTATTTTTCAATATTACTATATTAGGCTGCGATCGACGACGCGTCCTGGTAGTGTCAGGCCGCCTTGACTTTTCCAACTTGCTGTCCGTCTCTTTGTCGATCGACGCCCGATACCCCCCGTCCCTCAGACACTTGTGTAGGAGAGAGAGGTAGTGCAGTGACCCGAGCAAGGACTCAAATGCCGCGTACGCATCTACACGCACGCAACGTACACTTTTTGTGCATAACTTTTGTACCGTAAACTCAGTGACATTCTTATAAATAAACTTTAGTGTATCCATAAATTAATTTCACGCCTTAAGCCGGAATCCCACGGCGCGTGGAGTGGCATTCCTCGCGCCAAACTCGCCAGTTCACACGCCGTCGGATAGGGCAGGCTTGGCATCTTCGGTCGGCGCGGTGAGTCCCGTCATCTATCGGTAAATCAACACGGTTCAAAGGAGCTCGGGCGCTGGCGCGCAAGACGTGTATACCGCTCCAACGACACGGATAGGTGCGTGATACTGTCAGTGCCGTGTAAACTTTCACTATGGAGTGGTCGAACGAAGTGGTGTTAGAATTTTTATCCCTCTATGAAGCCGAGTCGATTATTTGGAACCCACGAGATCCAAACCATAAAAACCGGAATTTGATTCATGATGCCTGGAAGCGAATTGAAGAGCAAATGAGTATAAAATATTCAATAGTAGAACTGAAAAAAAAAAGAAAGATACGTTGATGGGAACCTTTCGAAAACTATTGCAGAAAGTAGAAGCATCGTCAAAAACGGGAAGTGGCACCGATGAAGTGGTCAAACCAGAGTGGTTCGCCTACGAATTCATGTACAGATTTTTAAAAGGAATTTATTTACCTACTGAAACTAAAGATTCAGAGGTAAGTAGGTATTGAATTAAACAAGCCTTTTAAAATAATTTTATTTATTTCATTTCAGTAAAAGTAAACAAAACCTTACTTTTAAACACTAATATTATACAGAGTGTAACTTTTAAGTGGTTTCACTATTGCTATCTCCAAAGAAACAGTAAACTGGCTAATACGTAAACCGAATTATATCACTTACTCTTACTAGGTTAATGTATAAAATTAAACTCCCTACACTTTGTTTTGCCAAGGTACAGCTCCATTCGTTGCAAAATATTGAGCGTAAGAATTTCTAATAATTTTTCCTTCCTGTGCTGGCTTTCTTGCAACTTTTTTTTAACGGCAGAAAGGAAGTCATGTTTTGTTCATTTCTCCAAGTGGCAGGAGTAACCAAGCCTTCAGTTTCAGAATCGAGACACTCGGGTGGCATATACCTTAATCTAGATGTTCGACTTTTGCGTAAAAAGTTATGAAGTAAAACACACATCGTAATTTCAGTTACCCGCGGAGGTTCAAGTAATATCGGCTTTCTAAAAATTCTGAACACGGATGAAAGTATGCCGAAAACGTTTTCAACAACTCTGCGTGCCCGGGACAGCCGATAATTAAATATCCTTTCTTGGGTACCTCTGTTGTATACCCCTGGATATGGTTTAAGCATACGAGTTGTTAGAGCAAACGCGTGCGTCATCCGCTACAAATAATATGTACGGTAAAGGTACGTCTTCGTTGGTCAATGGTTCATCTGGAGGAAGCATTAACTGATCTTTGCTAAATTTATCATAGAAAGACGTGTTTCGAAACACACCACCATCACTAATGCGACCTTCACATCCGATATCGACGTATGTAAATTCGTAGTTAGCATTAACCACAGCCATAAGTACTACCCTGAAAGTACCTTTATAATTATAAAATTCTGTTCCACTATGAAGGGGTGACTGAATAATTATATGTTTTCCGTCTATGGCTCCCAGACAGTTGGGAAAGTTCCATCTGTTCTTAAATTCTTCGGCAATCTTACGCCATTCGTTTGCATTTTCGGGTGGCTGAAACCAAAAAACATATTTTAAGAAATATTTTTTCCTATTATTTCAGATGTTACGTACAGAAGACAACGAGACTGCTGACGAAAAAAAGTCGGGAGAAGTGACTGTCACTGAAGATATTACAAATGGAAGCCAGTTAAAACCTCCAAAAGCGAAAAGCATAAAAAGAAAAATTCACCTGCCACCAGATATTGACCAAAAGATGGACAAAGCTTATAAGGTCTTTAAAAATGTTACAGATACACAGATGCCCCCTCCAGATCAGTGTTCCTTGTATGGAGAACTCCTTGCTACAAAATTGAGGACCCTTGATGCAGATACTAGAGAAATGGCAATGATTGAGATTGACTTGTTAGTTTATCGTTTAAAACACAGATACAATGAAAGTTCTCAACAGCATTTTGGCCACCTGAATCTTCAAAACATTCCAATTCAGTCAACAGCTTCTTTTCCTCACAACTCCAATCAATATCAGCGAACTAATTTTGAACCAGTTGTTCAACACAAAAGCAGACCTTCGTCATCCGCTTCATTCCACCACTCACTGCTTTCAAACCATCATTATTCTACTACAAATTCACCTTCCCCTTCACCACTTGCGCCGATATTGTCAAAACAATATCTTTCAAACACATTACCCTCGGCAGCCCAACAAGTTCACATTCAACCCACCATATTGCCCTCGTCACCACCTGCTGCGAATTACTCACAACATTCAACAACTACATTAATCTCGGCATCTCCTGCAACAACACAGAACTTCTCAAGCTACTCAAATGAAAAGGAGACGGTAGTTGATACAATCGACACGTATGAAAACTACTGATTGTGAAATGTGACTTTAAAGAACTCTTTTATTGACAGATTTGAAAAATATGTATTATTAATACTTTTACTTTTATATGAATAAATTCGTCTTTTAATTCATGTATTAGTGCTCTGCAAACATCTCCAACACATCGGAAAAGGGTTTGAGGTGAAAACTTGAACAAGTAGGAAAGGCTCTTAAAACTGTCTCCAGTAGCTAAAAACTTCAGTGTAACCGCCAACCTTTCTTGTACTGGTATGCTGTCTCTCATGTTTGTATCATTTTTGGCGATTACAGGCCGTATTTTGTTTAATAAATATTCAAAATCAATGGCTAATATTCGACAAAAGTTTTCGAAATAGCCTGAGGGTTCTTGGCGTAAATCTTCTAACATGTTTGTGGCACTGTACCTACAAATAATTAAAATACTACTATATATATACCCCGCGGCCGCGAAGCGGTCGCTTCCCGTCCTAGATCTCGACCAACGGGACATTTTAATCGAGTGAAATGCGAGGAAAATTAGTTTTTTTAACGATTTCCCGAGGGTCTGCACGGCGTCGAACTCTCCGAAACGCCGAGAGAGAGATGAGAGACAAAAACTGGAAAATAGGCGGCTGGATATGGCGGTGAGCAAAACTCGAAAACTGACTCTCTTACGGAAATCATTTAATAAAGGTAATAATACTACTTGGATCCGGTTTTTTTTTCGTTTTATCTTAATCTCTGAATTTTTTCCGATTTTTCTACGCCTCTCCAATGGGTCTACTTGCCGTAATAACCGTTTCCTCTTCCGCTACGCGAGCCGAAATTCCGCGTTGGGACGCTCGGTACCTCTAATGTCAACGCCGAAATTAATTCGGAAATTCTGACCGGTAAACGTCAAATCGCCCGTCGAACGTCCGATTTTTGCCACTTTTCGTACGTTCGCCCCTCGGTTAATGGGGCGCCTAGACTTTCGAATTAGGTGTCAAAAGAACCGGCAGGACTTCTATTTTACGCCGATGGCCCCCGCAGGGGGGCCCCACGCGTTTTTCGCTCCGATATTTGTGAGAGAAGCAGGTGATGTTTTAGGATTTTCGCCATTTTGCCACAACTTCAAACGTTCGTGTAGAATTAATTTCGAGATTTCGACGGCCAAAATACATGCGATCGCTTAGTCTGGACCTTTTTAGAAGACGTTTCTTATAGCGCGCCCCCTCCGGGGGCCCCACATTCGTAGGACCGGCGAAGCACCTTATCTCTGCAAACCGGTCGAAAAAAGTACGCCATTTTTTCGCCCATGTTCCTACGTCGGCGCTACGTTTATTCGGGCGCCGGGACGGCGAAACTTGGTGTCTATAGAATCGGCAGGACCTCTACTTTAGATCGATGGCCCCCGCCGACGTCCCCCACACGGTTTTCGCTACGCTATTTGTGAAATAAGCGGGTCGTGTTTTAACACGGCCGAATTCTTGCCACCACTTCAAACGTTCGTGTACAGGTAAATTCGAGTTTTCGACGGCGAATATCTATGCGATCGCTTAGATTGGACCTCTTAGAAGACGTTTTTTATAGCGCGCCCCCTCCGGGGCCCCCCAATTCGTAAGACCTGCGAAACACCTTCTCTCTGCAAACGGGTCGAAAAATTTTTCTCCTCCATTCTGTCACGTTAAAAACGCCAAGGTTTCGAATCGAGACCGTGCAAATTCGCTGCGTACTACTAAAATGAACATTCACGAAGACCGTAAGGCCGGCGGCGAAGCCGCCGGTGCCGCGCACCGAGCGCACCGAAGACAGCACCTTCGCAAAACACAAAATTTCACAAAAATCTTTGATAAGCTACTTTTCTAGAAATTAAGCGAGTGCCGAGCCATCGAAACGGCTCCGTCGCAGTACACTTCCAGGTTCTAGATACCCCCGCGACGTTGGAGCAGTCCCGAGGGCCCCAATTCGCCCCTCCTCTGTGAAATACGTTTCTATGTTATGCCACCGAACTTTTTCCCACTTTTACAGGCTTTCGGCGAGTTCTGGTCCGCCCAGACATTGCAGTTCGTCCAGTTCCAGTTCCCACGTACCCCCACGACGTACGAGGGCCCCACATTCGATACGTAAACATGTACACCACCTGTTTGTAATAAATCGTTGAAAAACATGCGTTTTCTGTCTCATTTTCTTTAAAAGCGAAGCGAATTCGCAGTGCGAACCCGTTTCGAACACTTATAAGAGTAGCTTCTAGGGGTGTCTGCGAAGGTAGGGCGGCCCCCGAGCGCTCCATACTCTTTATATCGACGCCAAACGTCTAACCATCTCGCCGACGTTCGTTCGACACACGTTCGATTTTGCACACTAGAATTCACTTCGCCAGCATAGATTGGGGCCCTCTACGTCTGCCTTCACACGTAAAAGGGCCCCCGTCGTCCTGTCGCTCGCTTCCGATATGCCGGAGATCACCTAAAAACGTCATAACCTCTCCGCGTCTTTCTTTCGGTCACGGCGCATTCCTACCGTTCGATTCCGTTTCGACGGCCCACCTTTCCACCTTCCCGCGTACGCTCCCGTCGCCGGAGGCGTCTCGCGGGGCCCCATTTTCCCGATAATCGCCAAAAAAGACACCGTCCTGCCGTAGTGACGTCACGGAATGAAATTTATTCCGCCATTCGACGGTCGTCGCGAAGCGATCTTCACGTCTATCCATTCGCGCGCATTCGATTCGAATACTTCGCTCTCTATATCGTCGAGGAGCCACGACGGAAGTCTCTGTTCCTCTCATACGCTTAGCAAGAGACGACCGGAGAAAATCGTAAACTACTCACGGCTCCACTTTCGAAACAGGCGCTAAACGAAGCATACGGTGCCATTCGAAAACGATTAGCGCCTTTAAATTTGACATTTCTGCTGGCTCTCGCTCGGTCAGCGGAGCCCCGGAAAGCCTCGCTTTCCTACTATTTTTTTAGCTAATAAAAATGAAAGTCTCGCCCCACACTGACGTGAAAGTAACGTTGCATTGATTAAAATAAAACATATTAATACAATTATTTAATGCCTTAGGCCGGTCGTCCTTTGGATGCGTTTTCGTCCGAATTATTTTCGTCAGAAATCGGACGAAAACTTTCGTCAGATTTCGCATATGTGGTATCGTCCACTGGATATGTTTTTTGCATTGCACGAAGTCAGTCATACGTTGTGACTTCTATAATCTATACTTCATTGTTAACATAACTAGCATATTATCTTATAATAATGGATGATTATCTTTTGGAAAATAGTTACCTTGTTAGACGGCGATTGAAAAGAAAAAAGTGTTGGGTCAATGCCATATTAGCAAAACGAAATGAATTCGGAGAATTTCATCATTTATGGGATGATTTAAAGAAGGACGAGAAAAAGTTTTTTGATTACTATCGCATGAATCAGAATACTTTTAACTATATTTTAGATGCCATAAGGGAAGAAATAAAAAAAATGTCGAATTTCCGTGAGACCATTTCACCCGAAGAACGATTGAGTGTAACTCTAAGGTAGGTAGGTTATGTTATAAATGATAGTAATTGCAACACTAAATTTTACTAAAAAATACAAAGAGAAATAGATTATTTTATTCATTAAAGTTAGCAATATAGTTTTGAATGGACAACGGCTGTTGATCGGTCACATCTCTTCTTTCATCTAAACATTGTGAAACACCGAAGGATTCTATGTTTGTCAAAGATGGAGACTGAAGTGGTGTTGATATGAATTGGTTCGAAGAGAATGACGTTCTGGAGGAATTGCTGTCTCTGTAAGATATTGGAGATGGCAACGGTGTCGATATTGTTACGAATTTCACTTCAAATTAATCACTTCTTCGCTTCTAAACACTTTTATTAAAACTCTACAACTCTGCGATCTTATCTCTTCAACATTCAAATCACAACTAACTAACTAACTCCTAGCAACCACACCAGTATTTATAATATTTACATCTTCTAGAAAATTCGTTTGACATCTAGAATATTTAATATGACATTCCATACAATTCTTTACTAACAGCTAGTGTATAAACTAAATTGACTTAATATATAAACTATAAAACTTAATAAATGTCAGCTGTCACAAATGTCACTTTTACAAATGTCACATTGCTCCCTCTTTAAGGTTATTCGTCCCGAATAACACTGTCTTCAGTCCTAGGCGGCGGATCTTCGACAACAAACCAATCGGGTGGATTATGTCCTGTATATCTTGCGAGTCTCTCCAAATGGACCACCTTCGGCTTGCTTCTTGGAGATAGCTGGATGCGGTAGACCAGGTCGTTGATTTTCCTTATTATGGTGTACGGGCCTTCCCAGTTGCTCTGAAGCTTTGGACTTTTTCCTTTCGTCCTTTTTGGGGCGTACAACCATACTGCATCACCAGGTTTAAATGCAGTCTCTGTTGATGTAGTGTCGAGACGCTGCTTCATTTTGTCGCTGTGAATTTTCAGCTTCTCCCTGGCAAATCGGTGGATCTGGTCCATTTCTCTCTCTCAAATTCTCTACAAATTCTGGCAGAGATCGTTCCTGATTTTCCTCTAGTGGACGGCCAAGTATGAGGTCAGTAGGCAGTTTCATTTCTCTTCCAGAGGTCAGCATAGACGGAGTGTAGGTAGTCGACTCATGCTGGGAACTTCGATATGACAGCAAAAACAGAGGCACCAATTTGTCCCAGTCCCTTTGATTTTCAGACACGAATTTAGACAGGTAGTGGCATATGGTTCTGTTATGGCGTTCAACCATGCCATTCGACTGGGGATGAAGCGCAGTTGTTCGGGTTTTCTTGATGCCCATTTTTTTCATCACTTCTTGCCACAGCTCTGATTCGAAATTTCTTCCTTGATCGGAATGCAGTTCGAGGGGCACTCCATGTCTAGCTATGACATTCTCGATGAACGCTTCGGCTACAGTTTCTGCTTCTTGATTGGGAAGGGGTACTGCTTCGGGCCATTTCGAGAAATAGTCCATTACCACCATCAAGTACTTATTGCCACGGTCGGTTACAGGTAATGGTCCAAGAATGTCCACTGCTACCCTCTCGAATGGTGCTCCGGATAAGTACTGCACCATTTTACCACGGCTTCTTGTGTTTGGTCCCTTTTTGGCAGAGCACAAATCACATCTCTTACACCATTCTTCTACGTCTCGGCGACAGTTTACCCAATAAAATCGGTCCCTTACTCGAGCCAAAGTCCTGGTTACTCCAAAATGTCCTCCGGATGGGCTGCTGTGAAGCTCTTCTAGCACTTGGTGGATTCTTGCTTTAGGCAAGACCAACTGGTAGACTGCGGATACTCCATCGGGGCTCTCCCACTTCCGATGCAGTAGGCCATCGCGAAGACAAAGGGAATTCCATTGAGCCCAGTATCCCTTTATAGTCGTACCATATCTGGAAACTTCCTGCCAAGTTGGTCGAACTCCATTCTTTACCCAGTTCCGGATTAATTTGAGGTCACTGTCTTTCTTCTGGCTCTTCTTTAATTCCTCCGAGGACCATTCATCTTCAACCTGTATTGTTGTTGCCATTAACAGTTCATTACAGGCCTCGTATGAAGATTCTTTCGTCTCAATCTTCTGGCAGTAGCGACATTTCTGTTCTAAACACGGTCTTCTCGATAATGTGTCTGCATTACCATGTGTTTTTCCACTCCGGTGCATTATTTTGAAATTATACTGTTGTAGTCTCTCCATCCATCTAGCAACTTGTCCCTCCGGGTTCTTAAAATTCATAATCCACTGGAGGGCGTTATGATCTGTCCTAATTAGAAAGTGTCTTCCATAGAGGTAACTGTGAAAATGCTCCAAAGATTTGATGATGGCCAGTAATTCTTTTCTCGTAACACAGTAATTTCTTTCAGCCTTGCCTAGTGTCTTGCTGAAATAGGCGATTACCTTTTCTTCTTTGTCTTGAACCTGGGATAAGACTGATCCAATTCCATGTTGAGAGGCATCACAATCCAAAATAAACATTCCATCTTGTTTAGGGTATGCCAGAATTGGTGCTGTAGTTAGGCGCTTCTTCAGTTCTGTGAAAGCTTGCTGGCAGTCTGGAGTCCAATCGAAGGTAACATTATTTTCAGTGAGCCGATGTAGTGGCTTGGCAATTTTTCCGAAGTCCTTTACAAATTTCCTGTAGTAGGTACACAGTCCAAGAAAACTCCTTACTTGATGTTTGTCTCTTGGTTGGGGCCACTCTTTGATCGCAGAAATCTTCCTGGGGTCAGTTTGAATTCCTTCGGCGGAAACTATGTGTCCCAGGAATTCTACTTGTTTTTGAAATAGGGAACATTTCTTTGGATTTAACTGTAAGTTGGCATTTCTGAATCTTCTGAAAATATCCTCCAAATTTTTAAGATGTTCATCAAATGACTTCCCCATTACAATGACGTCATCAAGGTATACCAAGCAAGTTTTCCACGTCATTCTTCTGAGTACTAACTCCATCAGTCTCTCGAAAGTGGCCGGTGCATTACAAAGACCAAATGGCATAACTTTGAATTGATAAAGTCCGGTACCAGCAGAGAATGCTGTTTTCTCTTTATCATCGGGATGAAGTTCGACTTGCCAATATCCACTCTTCAAGTCCAATGTCGAAAACCATTTTGACTCTGAAAGTGTGTTCAGGGTGTCGTCGATTCGAGGTAGAGGATAACTGTCTTTCCTAGTCACATTGTTCAGCTTCCGATAGTCCACGCAGAATCTGGTTGTGCCATCTTTCTTCGTAACTAAAACAACGGGTGAAGACCATGGGCTCGATGATTCCTCGATGACACCTTCTTTCAGCATTTTATCGATCATTCCGGTAACTTCATTCTGTTTAGCGAATGGTAGTCTTCTTGGTGCTTGCTTTATCGGTGGGTTATTGCCGGTGTCTATGCGATGTTGAACCAGACTTGTTCTGCCGGTGATGTTTCCATTGGCAAATACATCTTGATATCTGTCGAGGAACTGTCTAGCTTTTCTAACTTCTTCCGGTTCCAGATGAGCAGCATTTTTAAGCAAAGGTTCTGCAATAGTTGGATCACGTACTCTTGCTTGATTCGTCCGAGCTTGGTTGACTTCCTCGCATTTAACTATCTTTTCGACTGGTTCACAACGTCCCAATACTTCATTCTTCTTAAGAATAATCTTTTTGTTTGATATATTGGCAATCCTTACTGGAATTTGGTTATTAATTTGTACTAGACTTCTTGCAACCAATAAGCCATCGTTCCGTTCTCTGGCCTCGACTATTCCAGTAATCAAACCTTCACCATTTCCATCCAGTCTTGCAATGACGATGTTCTCCGATCCTTGGGGAATTTGGATGTCCTCTTCAATGATGATCCTTCTTGATTGATTGTAGTCTTGAAGCTTGGGGGCCATAACTATTTCTTCATTTTGAATTTGTATAATTCTGTTTTTAATATCCACGACAAAACCATGTTTACTCAATATGTCTAGTCCTAATATGCAATCATCTCTGATATCAGCTGTTAAAACTCGGTGATACATGATTTTCGAACCAAGTTGAATTTTTACGTTTAGTTCACCATGTACAAGAATTTGTTCTCCAGTAGCTGTTTCCAATTTAACATGTCTAGGTAATTCTTTTGGCGGTTTTGGCAGAATGTTAGGCCGCAAAATAGTTCTCGTGGCACCAGTGTCAATGATAAAAGAACACCATTTATCGTCCAAGTACCCATGGATTACCAGGCTTCGTTCGTCGCTACTTATTTTTGAGACAGAAATCTTGGGGCATTGAGTACAAGTAGTCGACACGCGCCCCTCAGTATCGACTAATTGTGGTTTTCCGAAGCTCTCGCTGGCGATCTGGAACGAGATCTTCTATCTGGGCTAGGGGAGCGGCTATTCCTTTGCTGTGAGGTCGTCGATGTCCTTTTGTCTTCTCTCCAATTTCTTTGATTTGGGCTCCTAGACCTGGATCTCTGCTCCGTTTGTCGATCTGGTGAGTTACTTCTTGCCTGGGACCTAGATCTGGCTCTGCAAAAACGTTGTAGGTGCCCAATTCTCCCACAGTTGTAGCAGCTTCTCGTCTCCTTTTGTGGTGACTTCATCTCTCTCATTCCATTTAATGTATCCCGCATTATTTTCTCTATGGTTTCTTTAAGTGATTGTGACTCATCAAATGTAACTTGCCTTTACTTTGGGTTTGTAGTTTCTTGAGGCTTCTTTAGCCGCTTTAAATTCTAAGGCAGCTACCAGTACATCACTGATCGTGGTGTGCCTCCCAAGCCGCAAAGCTTGCTGCATTTCTGTGTCTAGTAGTCCATCAATAAAAGTCTGGATGCCAATTTGTTCTAAAAATTCCTTCGGTGCCTGAGGGTAAGCCAAATGGATGAGACGTTCAATGTCAGCTTCGTACTGTTACGAACGCTGGGCCAGTCCGCCCCTGCCTGTTTTGACGCCGGCTGACCAAAGCAGCCGATAACCTGTGCTGACGTAAGACGCCCAGAAATGCCACGAGTATTCGCGGCGGTTCGACTTCGCGCGCTGGAGGCTTCTCGTAGATACGCGACCCTTCTATAGGTGTATATAACGCGGGGTATCCACGCGCGACGATAGTTCTATTTAAACCGGCGCGGCTTACAACGCTGAAGATAAATTGTATAGAAATAAATTAGTGTAAATAAATAGTGTTAGTTTAAATGTACGAGTTTAATTTTTCACACCTCACGAACCCGAAATAAATAAAACGTTACATTGGTGTCCGGTGTGAGTGTGAAAAAAACAATAAAAACATTTTAAATAAATCAATTCGCGATAAATAAATTAAGTGAAATGGCTTCAAGACAAGTGTTTTTTAAAGGACCTTAAAGTGGCGGATTTAAAAAGGGAACTCGAAGAACGGGAGTGCGAGACGACAGGGAAAAAGGCCAATCTACAAAATAGACTTCGAGAAGCTTTGGAAAATGAAGGTGAAAACCCTAATACATATTTATTCGACATTGCTGGCGATATAAATTCGGCGTTGCAAAGTTTGGAAAACAAATTATTAGAAAACTCTGGAAGCTTGGAGAAAAATCTAGAAGAGAAACTTTTAGAAAATGCCACCCAAATGCAACAGAAATTGGAGGAAACGTCTGGAA
Source organism: Aromia moschata (assembly GCA_029963805.1). Lineage (NCBI taxonomy): Eukaryota > Metazoa > Arthropoda > Insecta > Coleoptera > Cerambycidae > Aromia > Aromia moschata. The sequence goes on from JAPWTK010000740.1 coordinate 74,070, forward strand.
ACTTAAGAGGGATGGAGCAAAACTTAAGAGGGATGGAACAGAAACTAATAGAAAATGGTAGTAACCTGCAACAGAAGCTAGAGGAGACATCTGGAAAATTAGAAAACTTAGATAAAAAACTACTCGAAAATTATACAACTTTAGAAAAGAAAATTATGGAAAATTCTAGTTGCCTCCAGAAACAAATAGGCGAATATGTGGACGGAAAATTTGAGGAAATTGAAAATAAGTTAGTTACCGTAGAAGAATTCCAGAATAAGTTTCTAGAAGTAGAGAGAAAAATTGCAACGCTGAATTTAGAAAGTGGGGAACAACAACGAGTGGTCAATACCGCTCTGAAGTCACCTGGTAGCGACATTGACAGGTTGAGTAAACCCGAGTTGAGCAGTCCTGTGGAAATTTCGAAAATTCGTATGAAACCACCACAGTTTGATGGTAAGATCTCATGGGTCAATTATCTACGACAATTTGAGGCTGCAGCGAGGGCAAATGGTTGGTCGTTGGCAGAGAAGGCTACAGCGCTGACGTTGGCGCTACGTGGTGACGCCACAGATATTTTACAGACGCTTTCTCTGGAAGAACAAGATGATTACCATCAACTAGTTAAACACCTCGAAATGCGTTATGGTCAGTCCCATCTAGAGCATGTCTACCATTCGCAGTTGAAGAACCGCTATCAGAAAAGTAACGAATCGCTGCAGGAATTCGAAGCGGACATAGCGCGGTTAGTTCGTTTGGCGTATTCATCTACGCCGGAGAACGTCATGGAACGACTAGCCGTGCAGGCATTTTTAGATGGTCTGCGTGATACTGAGACCCGTCAAGCTCTGACTCTCGCTCGTCCCAGCAAGTTGGTGGATGCTTTGGCGCGAGCTTTGGAATTCGAAGCCGCTAAACAGAGTTGCAGAGGTCAAGCTAAGGTCCGTAAGATGGAGGAAGATGTTGAAGAAGGAACCTGCAATGAAGCAGAAATTAGGCGAGTCGTCGAGGGCATATTGGAAAAGAGGCAAATTCGGTGCTGGAATTGCGGTAAGGTTGGACATGTCCGTAGTCGCTGCCCTAGAAATAAGGAAACGTCACCCTCGTCGGAAAACTAAAGGAGGTTGACCGTAAGGGGCAATCGTCAACCTCTAAAAAGCAAGCCCCAAAGGAAATAGCACGAGTCGCATCTCTTCAACACCCATCTAATAGTGTTTTTGTCGATGGACTAGTCAATGGAAAAGAGACTGTTGCTATTAGATACGGGTGCAACGAGAACTATCATTAGACCAGATATTGTTGGAACAGCGGCAAGAATTACTCCGACCAGCTGGCGACTACGTACTGCAACTGGAGATCCCGCTACCATTCGCGGTGAGACCAACGTCACAATTGTCATTGGAAACGTGTCGTTTGAACATCGAGCACTGGTAGCTGAAATTGAGGATGAACTTATTCTTGGAATGGACATTATGAATACCAAGGGATTTGAACTGGACTTCAAGAATAATGTTCTGAAAATAAATGGCGAGGAAATCGTACTACATCGAAAGACGGAGGAAACAATCCGAGTTGTACTGGCAGAGGATACGGCAGTGCCAGAACGAAGTGAAATGATCTTGGACGCTCATTTGGACGGTAACCCGTGTGTTGGAAATATAATGATGTTTGAGCCAAGATCTCACGACGGCGAGGTAGCGAGAGGAATAGCTGTGGGAAAAGCTCTGTTGCTGACCGAGAAAAACAGTACCGGTGAGAATAATGAACCTGAATCATCACCCAGTAAATCTAAGAAAAGGAATCGTTTTAGGGTACTGTTCCTCAGTTTCCTCCGTCATCCGAAAATTAGATGCTCAAGAAAATTCAGTTAGGAAGATTACAGGCGAGTTAGCAAACCTCCTATCATCGTCCTCAAGATCCTTGAGAAGTGATCAAACGACGAAGCTAAGGAGTCTGATTACTAAGTACGCAGATATTTTCGATGATGGGCAAGGTGGAAAGGGCAGGACAAATGTAATCCGACACAAAATTGACACGGGCGACGCTCGGCCCATCCGACAAACAGCAAGAAGATTGCCATTAGCCAAACGCGAGGAAGCCGATAAAATCGTGCAGGACATGGAAAAAGATGGGGTCATTGAACCATCTAATAGTCCGTGGGCTTCACCAATTGTATTGGTGAAGAAGAAAGATGGCTCTACCAGATTTTGTGTGGATTACCGTCAATTAAACAACGTGACAAAGAAAGACAGTTATCCATTGCCTAGAATCGATGACACCTTGGATACTCTATCAGGATCAAAGATTTTCTCAACCCTAGATTTGAAGAGTGGATATTGGCAAGTAGAGTTGGCACAACGAGATCGAGAGAAAACTGCGTTTACTCTGGGTACAGGACTATGGCAGTTTACCGTAATGCCGTTTGGATTATGTAACGCTCCGGCAACCTTCGAGAGGCTGATGGAAACTGTGTTAAAAGGGCTCTCTTGGAAGACATGTCTTGTATACCTCGACGACATCATCGTGGTTGGAAAATCCTTTGAGGGATCACATGAAAAATCTGGAGGAGGTCTTTCAACGTTTGCGAACCTCTGGCCTAAAGCTTAGCCCGAAAAAGTGTCATCTATTCCAGAAGGAAGTGAGGTATCTGGGCCATGTTGTTTCCAGTCAAGGAGTGGCAGTGGATGACCAGAAGATCAAAACAGTGCGAGAGTGGCCAGTACCCGGCAATAAGCATGATCTACGAAGTTTCCTCGGGTTATGCACTTACTATCGTCGATATGTGCCCGGATTTGCCAATATTGCCAAGCCACTGACTCGACTCACGGAAGGAGAAAGACGGTTCCAATGGGACGATGAATGCAGTGAAGCGTTTCGACATTTAAAGGAAGCGTTGACGAGTGCACCTATCCTGAGCTATCCTCTCCCAGATGGAAAATTCATTTTGGATACCGATGCCAGTAATGTAGGTTTGGGAGCAGTTTTGTCTCAGATTCAGGACGGCCAAGAGAAGGTTATTGGATACTTCAGTAAAACCTTGTCGAAACCTGAGCGAAACTACTGTGTTACCAGGCGGGAGCTACTGGCGGTAGTGAAATCTGTCGAACACTTCTATAAATACCTGTATGGGAGGAAATTCTTGCTGAGAACGGACCATGCGGCGCTAAAATGGCTTCTACAGTTCAAGAATCCTGAAGGACAGGTAGCCAGGTGGATAGAGCGACTCCAAGAATTTGATTTCGACACCGAACATCGTGCAGGCAAAGTTCACCGCAACGCTGATGCGCTATCCAGAAGACCCTGCTTTGAGGATTGCAAACATTGTCAGCGGGCAGAAGAAAAGGACATCTTAGTATACAGAACGACGGCGGTGAACGATGATTGGCTGTCGGAAAAGGTTTTGAATGACCAAGAGAATGACCCGAATCTGAAACCAATTGTGAATTGGAAGAAAGAAGATCGGAAACCCACTTGGGAGGAGGTGTCACGGTATTCACCAACCGTAAAGTCATACTGGGCTCAGTGGAACTCCCTCGTCTTAAGCGATGGACTCTTAAAACGCGTTCTGGAGAAATCAGATGGTACCGAAGAGCGAAAACAACTGATAGTCCCCAGAAACAGAGTGCCAGAGGTATTGGAGGAGATCCACAATGGAAGCACTGGCGGACACCTGGGAGTAACAAAGACGCTGGGAAAAGTTAGGGAGCGTTTCTACTGGGTGAACTGCACTACTGATGTGAAGGAGTGGTGCAAGAAATGCGTGGTGTGCGCTGCAAGTAATGGTCCGCAACGGCACCCGAAGGCTCTAATGCGACAATACAACGTGGGTAGTCCGTTTGAAAGAATTGCCATCGATGTAGCAGGTCCGTTTCCGGAAACGGATAATGGAAATAAATACATCGTCGTCGTGATGGATTATTTTAGCAAATGGGTAGAAGCGTATGCCCTTCCAAACCAAGAGGCTTCTACTGTGGCGGACGCTCTCATCAAGGACTGGATTTGTCGATTTGGTGTACCTCTGGAATTACATTCGGACCAGGGGAGAAATTTCGAGTCGATTCTGTTTCAGAATGTGTGCCGTACACTCGACATCCGTAAGACAAGGACAACTGCACTGCACCCGCAGTCAGATGGAATGGTGGAGCGAATGAATAGGACCATCAACCGGTACTTATCCAAAGTAGTCTCTGACCACCAGAGGGACTGGGACCAGTTTCTCCACCTGTTCCTGCTAGCCTACCGGTCGTCAATCCACGAAACAACTGGACAAACACCTGCAAGCATCGTGATGGGCCGTGAACTGCGTCTACCCTGTGACCTGAAGTTCGGCTGTACACCAGGGGACGACGTGGCTGGAGAGGACTACGTCAGTACTCTACGCCAGAGAATGGACGACATCCACGAACGAGTCCGTTCAAATATCCAGGGCGCCAGCGACCGCATGAAGGAGACCTACGACATCAACGCCAACGATGGCAGGTACCAGCCCGGCAACCAAGTCTGGTTATATAACCCACAACGTCGTCGTGGGTTATCTCCAAAACTTCAAAGCTCCTGGGAAGGTCCGTATGAGGTCGTCACCCGGATTAACGATGTAGTCTACCGAATCCAGAAGTTGCCAAGAGGAAAACCTAGGGTGGTCCATTTCAACCGTTTAGCCCCTTTCGCCGGAAGCAATGACGAACAAGCTGAAGCCAGAGTTCGACACGTCAGTCCACCAGACGGCGAGCTCTCCTTCGAGGAATTCATGTCGCTTCATTCCAACGGCCAGAAAGCTCGCTACGGTGTAACGCGAGAAGAACCACGTGACCTGTTCCAGACTCCTGCTGACTTCTGTCTTGCTCACTGTGTGGCAGCGGACCTCCGAATGTCCCGAGGGATTGCACTTACCTTCAAGAAGGCGTTTGGACAGTTGGAGGAGTTACGCAGACAAAGACCAGAGGTTGGACGAGTCCTTCAAATCACGGCGGCCGAGCAGGAGAAAGAGAGGTCCGTTTTCTATTTGGTGACCAAGCAGCTATCGCACCATAAACCAACTTATCAAACTGTCTGGGACACACTAGTCGAGCTGAGGGATGTGCTCTTGTCCCAGAGCATAAGCAGTTTGGCGATACCGAAGATAGCCAGCGGACTAGATGGCCTGGATTGGAGGGTGATCAGGAGTATGCTAGAAGTCCTCTTCCGGTTTACTGGAATTGAGATTCTGGTATGCTGTTACAACCCCAGGAGATCGCTCAACGAGAAGACTGTGGACTGCTTCTTCTACCAGACCTCCCGATGCAAGAATGGGTCATTCTGCAGGTATCGTCACAGGCCAGGGGATGACACAATTCGAGACGAAATGTCTTTAAGGAGGGGGCAGTGTTACGAACGCTGGGCCAGTCCGCCCCTGCCTGTTTTGACGCCGGCTGACCAAAGCAGCCGATAACCTGTGCTGACGTAAGACGCCCAGAAATGCCACGAGTATTCGCGGCGGTTCGACTTCGCGCGCTGGAGGCTTCTCGTAGATACGCGACCCTTCTATAGGTGTATATAACGCGGGGTATCCACGCGCGACGATAGTTCTATTTAAACCGGCGCGGCTTACAACGCTGAAGATAAATTGTATAGAAATAAATTAGTGTAAATAAATAGTGTTAGTTTAAATGTACGAGTTTAATTTTTCACACCTCACGAACCCGAAATAAATAAAACGTTACAGTACTCTTGAAGGGACTCATTGGTTCTTTGTTGTCTACTCTTGATCTGGGACTGGTAAACTTGACGGAGATATTTGTGTCCATACCTTATTTCTAATGCTCCTACAATCCTGTCGTAATCGTTTTGCTGCTCTTCCGGGATGCTCTGTAAAATTTCTAAAGCCTGACCTCTGAGAGATATGACTAGCGAAGTAGCCATTTCTTGTGGAGTCCATCCGTTGGCCTTTGCGGCAGCCTCAAACTGTCTGCGATACATGGACCATGATGACTGTCCATCGTACGTAGGAGGCTTAAGCATTTTGTGTACTGACCTTTCAGTATGCATAAGGCTTGAATGTTGTAACGGAGTAGCTGGTGAGGTCGAACAATCTCCTGAATCGGCTATTGAAGTACGATGTAATTGGTGCTCTAGCCCTTCTATCTTTTCCAGTATTTCTTTTTGTACCTGCCGTTTGGTGTCCTCTAATCTTCTTTCGAGTCTTCTTTCGATTTCTTCCCCTATTCTCCTGAAACTCCTTCTCAATTCTATTGACTTTTTTGGCCTACCTGGTCAATCTGCTGTTCCACGCCATCAATCCTCCCAGAAAATGCATTCAACCTGGTGTTTATTATTTGTTGAGACTCGCAAATTTCCTGATGACGCCTCTCCGCCTCGTCTCGGTCCTCTTGTCGTCGTCGTTCGTCCTCTTGCCGTCGCTGTTGCTCTCGCCTTTCCGCCTCCTCACGGTCCTCCTGTCGCCGCCGTTCGTCCTCTTGCCGTCGCTGTTCCTCTCGCCTTTCTGCCTCCTCACGGTCCTCCTGTCGCCGCCGTTCGTCCTCCAGCCGTCGCTTTTCCTCTCGCCTTTCTGCCTCCTCACGGTCCTCCTGTCGTCGTCGTTCTGCCTCCTCACGGTCCTCCTGCCGTCGTCGTTCATCCTCCTGTCGTCGCTTTTCATCCTCTTGCTGTCGCTTTTCTTCTCCTTGTTGCAAAAATTTTAGTATCTCACTCACATCCATCGTCGTCGTTTCCTCGTCGTATCTTGTAGATCTCGTATTCACCATATAACTTTTTTTTTTTCGAATTCTTCTATTATCCCACCGCTGTCACCAAAATGTTACGAATTTCACTTCAAATTAATCACTTCTTCGCTTCTAAACACTTTTATTAAAACTCTACAACTCTGCGATCTTATCTCTTCAACATTCAAATCACAACTAACTAACTAACTCCTAGCAACCACACCAGTATTTATAATATTTACATCTTCTAGAAAATTCGTTTGACATCTAGAATATTTAATATGACATTCCATACAATTCTTTACTAACAGCTAGTGTATAAACTAAATTGACTTAATATATAAACTATAAAACTTAATAAATGTCAGCTGTCACAAATGTCACTTTTACAAATGTCACAATATAATTGTTTCATTGCAACTATATGACGACTCGGGCATGTGCCTTGTCGATAACTCTTCATCGATAAATACTTGCTGCAACTTACTTCTCACCAACATCTGTCGATTGCGAGGTACAGCCTTTAAAAAAGGGCAGGAGACTCATCAGGAATTGGTGTTCACTGTCAGTGTCTTCTCTATTTTTACGTTGGGACAATATTTCCAGTTTGGCCCTTTCTATTTCAAGGAACTTGTCGTCCACTGATTTTGTTTTTGAAATCTCAGCATATTTTGGACGATTGTTTATGTTTTTCTTACGTTGCAAACTTATACTACTGGGTGTGCTGAATGTACTTGTAGCTTTAGTACCGGATGTGGATGGCTGCTGTATATCTGTATTTGAAATTTGCTGTGATGATTCTTGTATGGTAGATTGAGAGTTTCTATTATCTGCAACCTCCAATGTTGATTCTGTCTCAGAATCAGACTTGTTATCGTTCTCCTTTTGCGGAGATACATTTCCATGTAGTTTTCTTCGTTCAACAGTTTTAGATAAGAACAACAACATTTTATAATATGCCCATTTGGACGTAACTACCGATTCTGCACCATCTCCAGATTTCTGTTTTTTCGACTTATTGAATTCTTTTCGGAATGTGTCTCGCAGTCCTCTCCATTTAGTTTTAAGTTCATCAACTGAAGAAAAAAAATCGGTACAGTAACATACCTTTATTTTTAGGTACTTGGCAACGGGCTCTTCATTCAAAACATTGGGGTATTCGTTTCGAATGTCAGACGTTACGGTTGGAAGAATTGTTCATGAAACGTGTAATGTTATATGGGAAAAGTTACATGATGTACATATGCAATTTCCAACAGAGGATGACGTAGAGTCCATTTCGGAAAATTTTTGGAATAAGTGGAAATTTCCTAATTGTGTTGGATGCATAGACGGGAAACACATACGTATACAGAATCCAAAACACTCCGGAAGCATGTATCGAAACTACAAGCAGTATTTCTCAATTGTTTTACAAGCTGTTGCCGGGCCAGACTATAGATTTATAGCAATAGATGTAGGAGCGTATGGTAAAGAAAGTGACGGTGGTATTTTTTCGCATTCAAACCTTTGCGCAAAACTTGAAAATGGAGGATTGGGTGTTAAGAGACATCGTTCACTACCGGGAACAAATATTAAAGTACCTCATGTCCTTTTGGGAGACGAGGCTTATCCACTCAAAACGTATTTGATGAGACCTTTTCCAGTATCAAAACTTGGACCTACAGAAATAATTTTCAATGAACGTTTGTCTCGAGCAAGACAAGTTGTTGAATGTGCGTTCGGAATTATGAGTAGCAAATGGAGACTATTACAGAAATCAATTGAAGTACATCCCAAATCCGCTGATAAACTTATTCAATGCATATGCCTGTTACACAACATTATAATTGATAGAGAAGGGGAGCAGCAAGTAGCATGTAACTTTAAGCAAGACCATACCGATTCGAAAACGGAACGATTTGGAACTTTGGGTGAAAATAGAGGCACTAGTTCAGCTTATGACGTCAGAAATAAATTTAAAACTTATTTTTCAACTCAAGCATTATATAATACATAATTTAAAAGCAATAGCATTTTATGCATAATTGTTCAAAGGAAATTTTATGTTAAATAATATAATTTAACCGTGGTCAAATATATTAGGGCTTCAGTTGTGTTTTGTCCGTTAAGTATTTGTATTTGCTAGATAATAAACAATAACAAACAGAAATACTTTGTTTAGCAAATATTATTTATTTATTTATTATCTATTTATTATTATTCAGAGCCCAACAGACAAATTTGTCCAATTACAGGGCCAATAGAAAAGTTAAAAATGTGCATACCCAATAACTTAAATGTAAATCTAAAACAGATAAATCAAATTGAACGTAAACCTATTTCATATACCTACATATAAGCAACTAAAACGAATAACTAGTTGATTTGAATCAACTATGTATTACTATGTAAAATATTAGCGAATTTAATTTAAAATGTCTGATAGGTACCAAAATTGAGATCTAAAATCGATTTGAACTTTACTTACCTTGACCACTCATTTCAGTTGCCACTTCTTGCCATAATTTTCTCTGTATGTCTCTCATGTGATATGATTTATCAGTCATATCCCACAAAGGTTTTTTTTCATAAATAATGTTAATTAATTTTTCAACGTCCATCTCGGAATGTCACAAATCGTTAAATATCGTCAGAACAACTGCGAAAAATCCCATTTGTTTCGGATAGTTCGCACATCGCATGTTTTCGTCCGAATTCGCACGAGTGATCTCGGGCGCAGTGTACGATGTTCAGTAGGTTTCACTGAGATGGGATCATTCGTGCTTCTTCGTCCGATTTCTGACGAAAATAATTCGGACGAAAACGCATCCAAAGGACGACCGGCCTTACTCTTTTCTCAACTATTTATTATTTTTAGGCATAAACTTAATTTAAATTAGCTTGGCTTTGCTTAAAAAAAAAAAAACTTCATACAGTAGGTATCGTCCTGTTAATGTTAAAATACTCTCTTATATCAGACCATTTCGCATATATCCACGATTATACAAAAACCCTTCAAATAGTCATATATCATCGTTCTTTCTTCCTATATTTACAAGAAACCAAGACATGCGTAACCGAATTAATATTATTACTATTTTTAATTAAATAAGTACAAACCGAACTCACAATTTTATCGAAAAAAAGTAATAATTCCACAATAAAGATCCGTTTCCGGTATATCATTTTGCGTTCTTTGCTACTACGTCACAAAACAATTCAAATATAGGCGACGTTATTTTTTCGAAAAATCAACTCGCCTTTTTCTATGACATGTATGTCGACAGGTAAGTTCACAAATCCGCTTTTTTTACCCCCTTATCATTATAATAATATTATATATTTACATGCTTTTTTTAGTTATTATCATGGATGATAAAGAGACGAACCGCAGCGAACCGGTAAGTATCACTCACTACATACGTACATCTGATATGCGTCACTATTTCACGTTCTACTTCCAGTTGTTACACTTAAGACGCTTCCCATCGAAAGCTCACCTATTCTAAATTTTCATCTGCTACTCTTTTCAATACAATAATAATTTATCTAATAAATATTTTTTATCTGATACATAAATAACGATTATCCTAAATAAAAAATAAAGCTAACAGATACATAAGCAAACGATAGTAATGAAACTTATTGCTATATTTCCTCAATTAAGACGATTTTTTTGCTATTACTCACACCATTCGTTTTGTAGCATACATTCTTTCTGATTAACAATAATAATAACGATATAAATACTAATATTATTAACATTGATGAATAATTATAACAATCGACATCATACGCTAATATCTATTCGTTGTTTATACCACAGATGGAGACGGAAAACGTGGTCTCTCCCAACAACGAAACCACAAAAAAACCAGAAAAAAACCAGACCAGAGCCACCACACCAGGGTGCACTGGAAAGAACGTACCTAAGCTATTTCTATAAAACACTATTCGATTCGACACACTGTAGTGTATCTACATGTTTCTTAATCGACATTTGCATTTTTCGCCGCAACACGCACATTACGACCAATATTAACGCATACTTTACACTATACATACAATATACCATTGATCTCTATCTTTAAAACTGTAAACGTACTCTGTTACCACAATAATCCGTGGATCTAAGTGAATATAAACACATCAATAATCCACTTCCACAGTTTTAGATTCCTCAAAAACATATCTTCTTTCAAACTTCATTCTTCAAAATTAATTCTTCTATCAGACATATTTTCTTTTATTCCACGTCTCACACAGGTCATCATTCACTTACACGTTACGCCACATTCATCTGTTTTTTACGCGTATACATATACATACATAATAATATACTCTCTCTCTTCTCTTCCAGAATAAACCTACCACCTCAGCAGAGTGCTGGAACAGGAACGACAGAAGGTTTTTATTACATATAACAACAAAATTGATAGCGACCCTCCTGTAATTGTCTTTGTTTTTAAAAACATATTCCGTCCCACTCCAAACTCTCGCTACACGGACCGCAGACATTACCGTAACACACAGTTCCTTTATATATTTTGTCTTTTTTTATGTAAAACTTATTATGTCAGTCATTTATTCGTTTCAACAATTCTTTTTCAGGAAATTTTTCCAAAGGATTGAAAAAGAAAAGAGGGCAGCGGAAAAGAAAGAGCTGCAAATCATTTTCAACCTGAGCAATTCCACTGCTGCTATAACGCAACTTATGCAGCAGTGGAATAGAAAAACAAAAAAAAAAACAAAAAAAAAATAAACAAAGCCGAAAATAAAAATAAAAATAAATTACCAGTATTTAATTGTTTCAATAATTTCTCTTTTCTTTATCGTTATAATACACTTTTTCCTAGACATTTTTTTTTCGCACGTCATCCCATTTATCTACGTTTATCGATAATCCTAGGAGAGCCCCCAGAGAAGGCCTTCCCATTTTTTTTCCTATTAAATTACAATTTGCCAATTATAATCATCAAAATCTATACGATCCATTCATTTTTTTATGCGATAACACAAATTCGCATTTCTCATTTTTGTGATGACAAAAAAATCCCGTAGAATAATTTCCTGCTTACCGAAACACCTTCTGTTCGCAAGAAATCAGGTAAGAATAATTTCACCTATGAATTTACTATCACTAAACAAGGTCCGTATATGTATACACGTCTCACCCTATGCAAAAAATCCAAGTATCCCGAGTGTACTTACGTGGCAATCAACAAAATCAAACGACTTTTTCCTTTCTCATATAAATGAAACGGAGCCTTCATCCATCAAAACAATTGCCATTAGACGCTACGCGTTTTCTAATAATTAATTGACATTTGTCATTTGTGAACTGTTCGCGTCGAACGTTAACAGTATTTCACAGTTTTCATTTGTATTATTCGTTTTTCCCCGCGTTATTCTCTGTATAACAGATAAGTACGATCCACCCTTTACGCTATACACCTTTCTAACGTATCACGTTAAAAAGGAATCTCTTTAAGTGGTGGATTGAATAGTGTTTGTGGTTTCGGTTTGAGCGTCCCCGCCCTGAGTTAAGTAGATAGTAGACGGCTAGAGTTCTTCAACAACTATCGGTAAGTATCCTATCCAATCTCATTTCAACCTAAATATATGCCAAGAACACACGTCCTGTCAGAGTGACGTATTAATTAATTCAGCGTCAATTTTTTGTAAGTCTTGAATTTATTTGTATGTTATTGGACTAAAAAAATTGCATTACTACTATTCCAACGCAAAATTTTACGCTCATTCAGAACCCGAGCTCAAAATCGCGATTAGACATCTAGAAAAAAATATATGGCCGATGTAAACATAAAAAACATGAAAATTTTCGAAAAAAAATTTTTCTGAATTTGTTTTTGCTACGTTAACAGAAGAAATTCAAGCTATAATCACAATCAGGGATGATCACGATAATTAAAGTTTAACAAAGAATTTTTATATAAACATTGAATCACACGTTTTTACAATATGGCGACAAAACATAAAAATTCTATGAAAACATTACCTAATTTTTTTACTGAATCTATCGACTTTAACAAAAGTTATCTAAGACAAAAAATGTCTTACAATTAGTCAAAGAATACCCTCAAATAATTAAAAAATTTTGATATGATTTTTGAAATTTTCGATTTTTCGCCATTTCTGAAAAACCAAATATCATCTCTAAAAATTTTAAAATAATTTGAACGTATTCTTCGACTAATTCTAAGAATTTTTTTTCCTTAGATAACTTTTGCTGAACTCAATAAATTAATAAAAAAAATTGCCAAGGTTTTCGTACAATTTTTACGTTTTACAATATCAATTTTTACGTTTTACGAATCACACGTTTTTACAATATGGCGGATATTGTAAAAACGTGTGATTCAATGTTTATATAAAAATTCTGTGTTAAACTTTAATTATCGTAATCACCCCCGATCATGATTAAAGCATGAATTTCTGCCGATAACATAACAAAAAAAAATTCTGAAAATATTTATTTCGAAACTTTTCACGTTTTTTTTTAGTTCACATCGACCATATCTTTTTTCCTTGATGTCTAATCGAAATTTTAAGCTCGAATTCTGAAGAAACATGACATTTTGCGTTAGATCAATGTTAATACAAATTTTTCTTACTCTAATAACATACAAAATAAACCCGTTAAAAACTTATTAAAAATTGCCATCGTTTTGACGTTAAAATATTAACGCATCCATGTAAATAACTCACAAAATTAAACTGTCTAATATAAATTTTTATCATAATTTTCCAA